>VXCM01000749.1:0-26845 GCA_014773175.1 Lucifuga dentata
TTTTTTTTTTTTTTGTTGTTGTTCATGAGCGTATGGGGATCATGTCTTTTATTACATGTGTACATGTGTGGCCGTTTTAGGGCAGAACTGTGTTCACACCGGTGTCACATATGAGTCACATGTGAACCTTCAAGACAAAAAAGATCAGATCTGACTAGAAAATCTGAATTGAACATTAAGGCCTGTAGTGTGAACATAGCCATAGTGGCTGCTGATGAGTCACTTTTGGTGTAAACTCTCGAGTTCCAGCATTGCAAATGATTTAAAAACACACCACTGAGGAAAAAACCCCTCATAAACAATACTAATGGCATCAGCACAGATCAGGAATCCCTCTGTGTAGCCCATTAAATTAAAAACCAGGGAAATGAGGGCTTTATTTTCCTGTTGCCTTAAACGCCTTAAAGGTTCTTCCTCATTCATCATCTGAAATTACTGATGCAAAATTAAACACCTGTTGTTCTGATACGGCATTTCTCGGCCTCTCTCAGTTCTCTGCACCGTTATTTTTCTTTACATCTTTTCATTTAGACTGTGTAGCTGTTTTATTCTATGTCAGGTGAATCCGCTCCTCCTCCTCCTCCTCCGCTCCGAGCTCCTCTCAGGATTAAAACAGCCTCAGATTTTCTGCTTGATGACTACAAAACAGACTTTATACTGTGGTTGTATATTGGGGTTTACAAATGCAACAGCAGTGTTGTTCTAATCAACTTTTTATTGGATTGTTGGCCTCTTTCTCATACAGTAACTCACAGGTGGCACCTTAATAGCAAACATTGCTGCTCCCACTCCTCTTCATTCTCTGTGTTTGGGGGTTAAAAACTGTTTGCTCTGCTCTTTTTTATTATTCAGTAAATCCAGAGTGGATCAGTCAGTCTGTTGAATGAATATTTCCTTTTCAGGCTCAAATCATTATAAGAGCTTGGAGTTTGCTAAGAGCTTGAGGAAAATGAACTAAAAGAAAATCTGGGGTCAGAACAGAACTACTTGAAATGCCTAAAGCTTGTTGTAAAGCTCCAGTAATTATTGCTTACTAATAATGCTCCTTACTTTTTGACTAGTCCAAACAGGTTACCATAGCAGCCCTTCCAAACACCCTAGCAACCACCTACAGATACTACAGAGTTGCCATAACTAGCATCTGAAACAAACACTACTGAGCAATGAGTTAGCAACCACTCACAACACCAGATAAATCACTGAGCAACCACCCAGGTCCACCATAGTAACACTCAATGAACATGCTAAAAACAAACTGAAGACCATAGCAACCACTTAGCATCTGCAACTAAAGACCTACAGACTCTCTCAGAATTATGTTACCAACCAAATATCAATGTCCTCATACCGAACACTAAGTACAGCCTAGAAACCACCTGGAATCATCCTAGCAACCACCAAAACACCCTAGCAACTGCATTCAAACACCCTAGCATTCACCTATCAACACCCTCACAACCTCCCAGAACCCATAAAACAACCAGCCATCCAACCAGCCATCATTCATGCTTATAAGCACAGTAAAAAGACAGGCTGAGATTTTATATTGATCAGTTGACAAACACACGATTTTTCATCAGTAAGAGAAACTCTTCAGTTTGGTATGTTACTCTATGTCAGATTAATATAGTAAGAAAAAATTAAAATTTGGGTCTTTGACTTAGTTAAGTGCAAAGTAAGGAAAACTGAAAAATAAGGAATAACTCTGAAAAGTTAACTATGAGAAGTCAGAGATCACCCCAAATTTAAGACTAACCATTAAAAAGATAGTTCTGAATTTCCATTTTGTATGTGAACTTAGCTCAAATTTAGATAGTTAAAGCTGAAGGATTATGAAAAACAAAAGTTAAAAGCAAGATTGTATGTAGAAATATTATCCCATTAACTGCTGTAACCTGCAGCAAACAGTGGAGGGCAGCAGCGTCCTGCAGATGAACTGGAGCTTCACATCCTGAGAGTCAAATCAAGTCAAGTCAGGTCAACATGTTTATTTACAGCTTCTCCTCCTCACAGCCCCAATCCACAGAATCTACAGAGCACAAGCCCTGCTTTCAGATAACTGATCAATAATCAATCACCAAAACCAGTCAAAAAGCAAAATCATAACACAAACAGGAAGCTGCATAAACAGAACAGGAATTTTTAACCAAACAGAGAGGAAGATTTCTGTGCAGGAACATGTTCAGGACACAAGCACAGTATTTCTGCCACTAATAAAGGCAGAATAGGAAAGTAACTAATAACTAATGGGGGCAGAAGTATATTTGTGCAAATATTTTGTGTTAAGCTCAACTTTTACAATTTTTTACTGCATAACACACCAAGCACACTGAAATATAAACCTTGAAAATCTATTAAAGCAACAGTTACATGTAACCTGCACATTCTAAAAAAAACACCAACAACTTACATTTTTCAGTCAATTTTAGCTCAGTTTAACTTTTCCTGTTTGGAGGAGGAGAAACCAAACCAATCAAAAAGGAACAGGAGGAGGCGGCGACGTGCTTCGGTTCGGCCAGCACCAATGTTCAGCCACGGGAAGGACAAACAGCCAAAGAGAGAAGCGAGGAGAGAATCCAGATATGAAGCGGCCATGTGCCAGCAGCAGTTGTTGATGCTAACGGCGGCGACGCTTCACAGATCAACTGTTAGTCTGTTTGTTGAACTGTCCAAACTGATGTTCAGGAAGTGAAGCGATCAGTCCAGCAACAATCCCATCAGTACACCAACAATCCCATAACGTTAACTTCAGCTGCACCCAGACAATCTGCTGCTTTTGTGTTCTTCTGTGCAGAAATATCACACATGATGGTGACTGAGCTTCACAAACAGCTTTCAGTAACAGCTTCTTATCATTTCTACGAACGACTCGTCAGAACTCATCAAACCCTGCCACAAGTTTGGATTCAGGCTCTCTAGTAGTTATTCAAATCTTTACACCAAATGAACACTTTGCAAGAAGTTTCTAGTATTATCTAATGCACACGATGTTTGTGAAGATGATTTTCCTTTAATAAGAAAAAGATTCGATTGAATTTGTCTAAAATAAGATGTTGAGCATTTCGTTGCACAGAATCAGTACGATGGTTTGCTTCCAGCAGCAGAGCTGTGTAGTATAAAGTTCCATTTACTCTGTTACATTTACTTAAGTAACGTTTTTCACAAATTGTACTTTACTGAGTAGTTTTATTGCAGGATACTTTTAACTCATACTTGTGTTTATAAAGGAAAAAAAAATTTAATCTGTTATATTTGGTCGTACTCTTTGCGTTATGTTTGATTTCACCCGTTTGAATTCAGTTTTTCTCTCATTGTCAGACACTACACTCTGCTTCAGCTCCAAAGTAGCCACGCCCCCACCCTCCATTTCCATGGTTTCATCCGGAGTAGAACAGTCATGGTGGAATCAACAGCAGGAGGTTTAGAAGAGGCACATCCCTGGCCACACATTCAAACGCTGTTTTCTTTTCAGTCTACCAAAACCAACAGCTACATAATACGTTGTGTCTTTGTTGCTAAAAAAGTGACATTTCAGCTTCTAAGAATCAACATGGAACTTGAGGAAACATGGCGGTAAGCTGCAACATTAGCTACTTAACTAGCTGCTGCTGCTAATGCTAACTCAAGTTTTCCTGTTCTATTGTGAGTAAATTCATGAAGCTAACCTAGCTAACTGTCTTGGGGCCAGAATTGTCGTGATTTGTTATGTGGTAAATATTTGATTTATTACTGTCTACTGTTTCTTTATATGATATGATTTGGATTGTATTAGAAGCTACATGTGGCTACTTTGCATTTTTTTTTCCTCAGAGGAGCCTTTATAGCCTGTTGATTATTCTAAAGAATAAGCTTGATCAAAGTTACTCTCAAGTCATTATTTTGGTGACTACTCTTACTGTATACTTGAGTCACTATTATCATAAAGTAACAATACTTTTACTTGAGTACAGTTCCTGGCTACTCTANACTTGAGTCACTATTATCATAAAGTAACAATACTTTTACTTGAGTACAGTTCCTGGCTACTCTACCAACCTCTGTCCAGCAGTATATCTATAGCTCTGTCATGTTTCCTACAGATGCAATTAGCCATGTCTGTGGGTGGACTAGCAGAGGACTAGCAGAGGACTAGCAGAGGGCTCTAGTCCTTTTCGCTGCACTATTGACTCCTACTGGTTAGTTGAGGCACCTGGGGAGCAGGATATGGGGGGACTTTTCACCTGTGGAGCTGAAAAGATGTGGGTGTGGATGCTGACATCACTTGTCACAGACATAGCACATGGCTCTCCACACCTCCTCAGGAGAAAGTGGGGCCAAGCAGTGACAAAAACTGCAGAAAATTCCTGACAGAGAGTGTGTGTGTTGGTTTTCTGTTTCTCTCTATTTCTCTGTGTGTGTGCTGGTTTCCTGTGTGTGTGCTGATCTTGGTTCAGGTGTGTGTTCAGTAAATCTGGGTGACAGAGGAGTCTGTGGTCAAACAGCAGAGACCAGCAGCCAATTTACTGCACACCAAACATTTATTAGAGTGAACAGAGAGTTTTATCCGCTGCTTCTTCACCCTCTGATCCTCCCCACAGTCCTCCTCTTTGTCTCCTTTCATCCCTCCGCTCTCATCTGGAACATACTGAACACTGGATTTTTAGCTCAAACATTTATTTGTACATCTCTACAGAACATATTTTAATGTTGCAATTGGTGGATGAGTTTTATTACTTTGTCAGTCAGTCAAACACGTTGGTCCAGAGTAAAAGAACTTAACTATTGGACAAATTGACCTTAGCCCAAAAAGTCTCTATATGGCGCATTTCTGACTTGTCCAACAAGAGCAATGATAAATTCCTATCAGTCTAATGCCTAAAGCAATGATAAATTCCTATCGGCCGAGTGCTGTGGTGAACCCAACTCTCATTTTTCCTCCTTGGAATTTATATAAAGTGTGCAACACCTTCAAACTTTAAAACCAAACTACTCATTACCACCAAGCTAAGGTTAAAGCTAGCACTGTGGGGACATCAATGCCACACTTCCACAGCAGTCAAAATTCAGAATAAAATCCCTCTGCAGTTTATCACAATATAATGATCAATATCAAAAGCTTTCTGGGTAAACAGTAATTTCTGAATGTGAAAGGTGTAGAGATGAAAGCAACCAGTGAGACTAACGGTAGAGCCACACTACATGACTTTTTAGTCATGGCCAATTAATAAAAGACACGCTACACAGCTGAATCAGAACAGATCGTCTGCTCCATGCACCACAAATAAAGACAGCCATCGTACCATAGCAGATTATTGAGCCCACCTGCAAAGTGCGCATCCTGTAGGTGGAAGTCATGCACCACATAAGTTTGCCAACTGCTATAAAACCCAAATGAATAAGACAAGACAGGCAGCCAAGAACTGATTATTATTACTTCTACTTACCATATATATACTTGAGTATAAACCGAGTATTTTTTTAACCAAATTTCACAAAGCAAATCAGGGGGTCAGCTTATACGCGAGTAATTCAAATCAGATCCCAGACTACTCATGGAAAATAGTTTAAATCATACCTTAGAATGAGATATTTCCTAACTAAGCATCTTATTCAGCACATTTTGTGGAGGCCAGTAAACCGTGATCCGTCAGTTATGGTAATCAGCTGCTGAAATAAATATCATGTTTACCAGTATGTGGATTATTTTCAGGAAATCAGAGGAATACTATGACAATACCCAGGAAAACAGGTAATTTGCTTAACAAATAAATTGATGGAACAACATCAGGGGGTCAGCTTATATGCTGGTTTCTTTAAAAATAAATCTGCAGGTCAAAATCGGGGGTTGGCTTATAGTTGAGTATATATGGTAATTATTATTCTGTCTACGCATTAAAACTAGTATGTTAACCTTATTGCTCATTGTATTTCCCAGAGTTATGTGGGGTTTTAAAAGTCCAGCCTTTTCAGGATCCACTTCTGTTTGGGTGTCAGGTTCTCCCCACTCCCACTCAGTTTTGGCTTACGAAGCCGGCTGTATTGGGTACGCAGAGTCGCGCATTTTGTTTTCACCTCTTACAATTTCAGAGAACTTTCCATTAAAACACAAAGCAAAGCTAGCCAGTTAATAGCCAATATTCATGTTATAACTTGCTATCTGTCCATAATCACAGAAAGCTAGCTAGTCACTCCTCAGCTGATGTTCCCAGTTTCTCCACAATACACGCCCAGGCTTTCTGCTTGTTGGTTCTGTTGTGATATGTAGGTGCATTTAAATTAAAAAGACACTCTTGATTTTGCCACATATCCACTAGACGGTCCTCCATATCGCCAGACCAGCAGAATGCTGACGTGATTTTTTTTCATTGCTGCAAAAATTTTCCCATTATTAAAAAAACACATAGACAGACAAAAACAAACAAACAAACAAACAAACAAAAAAAAACAGAAAAAAAAAACCCAAACAAAAACAAAACAAAACAAAACAAAAAAAAAAAACNAAAAAAAAAAAACGCTGGGTGGGAGGACCTCCAGTCGGCTGCCAGCCGATTATTTTGAACATGTTTCATGTCATCAGAGCTGGGCCGCCTGATACTGATTAAACACCACATCTACAGATTAATGAGCGTTACGATGCACCTCAACTACTTTAATTGGTGCGACTCGGCCTGACTGCTTAATCAGGTATATTAATCCTGTAGTGTGGCCCCAGCTTAATGCACAAAAACTGCACAAACACAAGCACAAACGGACTGTGGATTTGGACATCATCTCCTGCCTAATCTCAATCTGCCTAAATCTTCTTCAAGGACCCCAGGAGTCTCCTTAATCACACATAAAATCTCCTCAATGACTGGATGAACCTCCTCAAAGGTGACTAGAACTTCATTGATGATTCCCAGGTCCTCTAGAACTCCTTCTCAAGAATTCCAGGAACTTGATCAAGGTCTCTATACCTTCCTTGAAAACCCCTTGAACCTTGTCAAGGACCCCAAGATCTTCCTCAGTGATTCCTAAAACTCCTTCAAGGACCCACGGACTCTCTTCATGTAAAATACTCCAGCGTTGTAAGTAATAACGTTGTTGCCATTGCCTCTGTTCAGGTATAACTCTTCAGCTTAACTCCTCCTTCTAAATGTCTTCTCTGTCCAAAATATGTAGATTTTTGTCATCAAAAGAGTGTTCTTAGATGACAGAGTGTAGATAGACAGCTGGTGTGAATAACTTTCAAAGGATAAATGACAGATTTAATGGCTGCTGTTACACTCATCTTTTCATTCTACTTCTGAAACTGGAGTTCAGACAACAGATCTCCCCAGGACAGATCTGATTTGCATCCATACTTGACAATAAAATGTGACTTCTGTGATCGGATCGCAGTTTGGATTTCATTATTCTGCGCAATATGCAAAGACAAATGGAAACGGACATTGTCAAGCTTTAAAAATGGCATTCCGTACTAGGGAGAGTTTATTCCTCTTAACTTTAATCCAAATATTGCATAGCCATGGTAGCAGTAGAAGCATCTTTTTAATTCAACTATTGAATGCATCAGCTGTTTTAGTGGAGAGGAGGTTTTGAGTGTGTGAACATAGTCATAGGACCATACTGTGCAGAACTTCTCTGATTACAAGTGGCTTCATAATTTCAGAATGTGAAAGCAAACCTTCAGTCACNTGTGCAGAACTTCTCTGATTACAAGTGGCTTCATAATTTCAGAATGTGAAAGCAAACCTTCAGTCACATTTGTGAAATTCTGCAGCCTCACCTAGTCTGACAGCAGACTCACCTCTGTGAACCCGTGTTTGTGCGTCAACGTGGCCATTGGCTTTGGTAGCAACATGGTCGTTCTGCTGTGCCATTACCCAGTTGTTTGGACTAATCAAAGCATCACTATCTATCTATCTATCTATCTATCTATCTATCTATCTATCTATCTATCTATATAAAGACTACTATTAAAGTGCCTGATGTCCTCTATACTATGTGCAAAGCTTACATAAGCCGTCCCAAGGGAGAGTGTCTCCAAAAGGTTGTCTGTGACTTCGAAGGCAACACAGTGTGCCCACAGTGTGCTGAGACTGTTGATGCCAAACGCATCCCGATAACTAAAACAAAATCCGATTATCTATTTCAACAAGATATGGTAGGTTATCCTTCTATAGAGCTTCATGGTATCATCGATCTCCTCTCAGTAGGAAAAGTCATATCCTCTACAACTGTCTGTTGGAGCAAAACACACAAATTCAGGTAATGTTCCTCATTGACTGCTAACAACCCACAGAACGTTCTCAAAGATTTCCTTTGAAACTTTGCAACAAAAATGAACTTTTTGGTTAAGCAGTGACATCTGATGAGACGGATGTGACAGTAAAACAAAAGCTACATCTGAACTATGGACATGGACACATTGTAAAAGGCCAGTTTCCAAAAATCCTGTGTGCCATCAGCCAGTGAGTGTTTTGATGCACACAGAGATGTGCACAGATATAGAGATTAAAAAAAACAAACAAACAAACAAAAAAACACTTTCTGATAGTAAAATAATAAATACTGAGAATGTTGCAGCCTGGTATGCCCATGAGCTCTGAGTATTTTCCACTTTTATATTAATTTTCTGTTTAGAAACAGGTCAACAAAACATTTAAAAAAAAAATCTCATTTACAAGTACATAGATGTGAATGCATGCACGCACGCACGCACGCACGCACGCACGCAGGTTTAATCCCACACCTCATATACTTTATGAGCTGCTCACCTGGGGAGAAACTGCAATCTGTGTGTGTGTGTTTAACTCATATGCAGGCTGGCACAAACCCACTAACACAACAGTCTATCGTTAAATATAGAAAAGGAGAGAAACAGCAACCGTGAAGTAACTGCTAAAAGAAAAAATAACTCCCAATCTGGAAATAATATGCACTTATTTTGACCCTGAAAAAAATTGGACATACTCTAAAATATCCCATCACAGGAACAGACCATATTTAGATTTAGTATTTTGTGATTTATTAAAGCAGCACTTGGTGTAACTTCATGCTTTTACCACAAATATTAACTGAAACTTTAACCATTGGACTATTAGCAGTTTGATAAGCAGCAGCTGAAGCGAACTCCAGGCTTTTCTAGATGGTTTAGCAGAAATATTTGGATCTGACTCTTCAGTTTGGATAAGACACTTCTAGGACAACAATTCCCACCAGAGACTCGACACACTGACACCAGAATTTACTCTGGACAAACAAAGTCTCAGTCCTGACTCAGGTGTATTCAAGCTCTCCGTCTGTTCATCCAGAGTAATTTATCTCCTTAATCTACTGGCCAGATTGATATGAATTTGCTGCGAACATTCATGGTCCCCAGAGGATGAATCCAATGATTTTATTGACCTCTGAATTTTTCTGTAGCACCACTACAATATTCAGAATTTCCACTTGCGCAGAAGAAATCTTATGATTAATGCGAGGTTGGTTCTGGCAACATTTACCGAGCACGCTCATGCTCCCAAGAGGTTGAACCCTTTTGGTTTTAATGACCCCATGACCTTTCCCCAAACACCTCTGTGAAACTTCAGAATTCTTTCATTTCACTCATTCATTACATATATTGTACCGTTCCTTAATAGTTCCATACATTACCTACCGTGTGGAGGTTTGGGGAAATATATATAAAACAATCACAAATCCAATTTATATACTAAAGAAAACAGCTATAAGAATTATAAACAGCAGTGATTATTATGAACCAACCAACAACTTATTTATAAATTCACATGCTCTCAAGTTTGGATAATTGGTGGATTTCAAAACTGCACAATTAATGTATAAAGTAAAAAAACAAGATGATTCCTGACTGCATCCAGAGGTTGATCAACCTACAGAGAGTCAGTAGACTAAGAGGAATTTGTATGTTTACAAAAACAAAGATTAGAATTAGAACAAATGCAAAACAGAGATGTATATAACAGTTAAAGGAGTAAGTTTGTGGAACAGTTTTGAAGAGGAAATGAAAATGTGTAATACACTAAATAGATTTAAGAAAATATTAAGAAATAAGATGATTAACAAATATAAAACTGAGGTATGACCACTAGTGTACAGGCAGTCCCTGGGTTACAAATGAGTTCTGTTCCTACACCTGTCTTTAAGTCGGATTTATATGTAAGTCGGAACAGTTATGTAAAGTGCATATCTAGCGTATATATTTTACCTTGCTATGCATAAGAAACATTAAAGTAACACTTCCAGATATATTAAAACATCTTAAACATAATAATACTGCTGAACCGCTGCTGACGTGCAATGTTTTGATGTGCATCGCAAAGTAGTGTGCTGTTCCTTATTATGAATCATTGTATGTAACTCAAATTTTTAATTTAATAGGCTTTATGGTAGTCAGTTCATAAGTACAGATTGTTCGTAAGTCAGATGTTTGTAAGCCAGGGACTGCCTGTATATATGAATTTTTGTCTGGGACTTTTGTGTATATAATATGAATATCTGTGTGTGAAATTCTGTTTGTGACTTTTGGGTATGTGTGATATACATATATAGAAATACATATTTTTCGTGTATAAATCTAAAGAGATCTGAACAAAATGATTAATGTAAAAAGGGTAAGCAAGGCTTCAACCTGCACCTTTTCGGTTAGTATAAACATATTTTAAGTTTATGAGTTGAATTACTTTATTATTTATTTTCATATGTATTTGAGTTGTATAAATTTAAAAAAAAAAATTACCGAAATAAATCTGTTGAACTGAACTGAATGTGGTTCGACACTTTGGTGTTGTGAGGTGTGATGACCTTTGCTGACTGTTGGGGCCGCTAGCAAGTCTTTAGTCTGTTGGCGTTTTGTGTCTTTTCCTCTGCTGCATGATTGATTTGACATTGAACTGAATCATAAATGGTCATTAAATGGGTATTGGATGTTTGTGCTTTTGAAGATGAGTAATTTTTGTTTTTATGTCAATAAAACATTTGAATTGAAAATCAAAGAAGACAGAGAGCGAGATTGTGATCTGAAGGTTTAATTGTCTCTGTGTTTTATGGTTCTGCCATCAGGCCACGATACAACCTCCTAATCAGCTATCAGAGAGAGAGAGAGAGAGAGAGAGAGAGAGAGAGAGAGAGGAATAATGAGCGATGGAAAAGAAAATTGAGTTAAAATGAAAGTGGATGACAGAGACAGATAGATGGAGAGATACTCATATGTATGAAAAAACAAACAGAAAAAAGAGGAAAGGAGGCTTGGAGGTTGAGACGATGCTTTATGTTTCCATTCATTATTTTGTTGTAACAAGTTTTTCTTTCTTTGTTTCTGGGCTCAGCACACACTGTTTTAATCACATTTTCACAATTTTCACCCATTTGCCTTTTAATGGTTTTTAGCTTCTGTTGCTGTTATTTGTGCCAGAGTTGGTATTTTTGTATTTGACCCAGTGGCAGCATGTAGCAGCATTAACAACAGAGAACTCAAACAGCTGCAGCTTTAGTGGCCATTAGCTCTAATAAGTCCAGAAATCATTCAATTTCAGGAATAAATAAAGCCAAAACATTAAAGGCATGAAATACTGTTCACAAACATGATTCAACCCTCTAAAAAAATAAATTTAGGCCTGATGTAAACCAAGTGTTCTGGTTTAAAAAAGCAACATCTCTTTTGTAGCTGAGACCAATGGCTGTTTTCCATGACAACCAAACTATGCATCTGAAGGGATGTATCCTCATACATTTCCATATGGCTCAAATACCAGCATCATGTTTTATCATAAGAAGCCATCATCAGAATCAGCAGGAGCGTGTTTCTTGTGGAAAAGCACCACAAGCACAGAGAACAGGTGTTAGATGACTTTTTTCTGATGTTAGTTTGATGTTATTCTGGTCTAACATTGGTGCTCAATTGGTGTTAATGAGATTGTAATTGTGCATTCGTCTAGTGTTAATCTGGTGTTAGTTTACTGTTAGTCCTGCATACAAACATATACATAAATATATATTGCACCAACATTCTTTTTTTTCCCATCTGTCTGCATAATATTTGTGGTATATACCATGATCGGCATAAAGCATTTTGTATATGCAGTTTGTTCTTGCATCAGACAGATAATGTGCGTGTGAGTGCGTGACGGCCCTCCTTGAAATAACCTATCATGTTTTATTTAAAACTAACAAACAGTTTCTATCAAAGAGGGCTAAATATACCTCAAGCAAAACAAAGACAAACAGATAAAAACAAATAAACAAGCAGAGATGGTAATAAACAATCTAATGGTTTCATTTATGAAGCTCCAAAGAGGCTAAATACCCTATGACTAAACAAAGACAAATATACAATAACAAGTAAACAAGCAGTGACAGTAATAAACAGTCTAGTGGTTTAATTGTGAAGTTCCATGCACCAAATCCAGATCACCAGAATCCTGATCCCCCTTGAGAACACCCAGCACTAAATGGTGGTGATGGCCTCAAACACTGACCCACCAACCTCCAGAGACCCAGATCACTGCTGAAGATCGGGTCTAATTGTAGCTGGTGTGTCGGGCCAGGACCTAGATACAGAACCTTACCATAGCACAGGGACCTCTGCAAGCCCGACAGAAGCCACACCCTAGATGGAAAGACACCAAGGGTGCAGAGCTCCAGGGGAACAGAGGAGAACCGGACAACAGATGAACCCAAAAGCCAGGAAGGCACCCATACGTACCATCTACCATTGGAGCACATGAGCAGACCACTGGGAGAGCAGACCAGGCACACACCCCAAGGAACCCCCCCCCCCNCCCCCCCCCCCCTCAACATTGCAACATTGCACCAACATTCTATCAAAATTAAACTATGGAAAACTGAAAAACACCGGAATTGAAAGAACCCAAGAAGGATAAAATAATACAGGTGTCAAAGTGTCTATGGTGGGCAGTAACCTCGCAGAGCCATTCAGAGCTTTGGCCAGGTGACTCCTGAGGTCACATGGGAGGGAAGTGAGAGTCACTGGTGTCATTAGAGCTGCATGAATGGAGGTGCAAACTGTTCTGACAATTTCAGAGTAGAGCTGTTAGGATGGCGTTAGAATCATAGGTAGGTAGGTAGTAACTGGTGTTGTAGCCCATCGACTCTGTTCAGGTGTTTCAGCTCACTTCACTACTCCTTCAAAAGGCCTGTTCTCTCTGTCCAAAATATGTAAATTTCTGTCATCAAAAGAGTGCACCTTCTCTTTTAGGTGTAGCTAGACAGCTGCTGTGAACAACTTTCAAAGGATAAATGAAGATTTAATGTCCATTACTGGCTGCTGTTACACAAGTCTTTTCATTTGACTTCTGAAATTGGAATTTGGACAACAGATCTCCCCAGGTCAGCGACCAGTAACAATAAAATGTGACTTCTGTGATCAGATCGCAGTTCGGATTTCATTATTCTGTGCAATATGCAAAAGCAAATGGAAGCGGACATTCTCAGACTTTAAAAATTGCATTCGGTACTAGAGAGAGTTTCTTCCTCTTAACTCTATTCCAAATATTGTATAATATTGCGTGGACTATTTCAACAAAAAAAGGTGATCATTCTGTAGTGCTGCAGGACATATTTGATCACATTTCTCAGTAAAAAAAAAACAAAAAACAAAAACAAAAACAAAAAAAACCCCAAAAAAAACATATTCTCTTATTTTACTAAATACTGTGGTGTCTTATCTATCCCCTTTAACCATCTACCAGAGCAAAGCCATAGCCATATAAAAAGTACAGTTACATTCACAAAAACTGTTTAATCTACTACTACAAATTTATATATGAACATAAGTGTATATTTCTTTTTCTGTTCTTTTTACAACTTTATAATTTGTGCTTGGATTTTTTTTTATTGCATTATTCTTACTGCAGTATTATCACTCAAACACGTATGTATCTGCATAACAATATCAAAATAAATATGCAAATAGACTCAGTAAAACAACTTTCTGTTTCTGATAACTATAATAAATAGATCATGTCTCATCTTTCCAGTTTCACAAACATTAATGTTTGTTGGCCTGGCAGAGTCCATGCCGCATGAGTTTTCCGCACATCCAAGCTGTTCAGCCGTGCTGAGATTGGTGAACTTCTGCCAAATGTAAGATTACCCACAGCTTGTACGCATGGTTTACACAGTATAGTATCCTTTAAGGACAATAATGGATTTATTATGGATAGATTACACTCATATTTCAAGCTGGTCTCTCCACAACAGTAAACAGATTATCTCATATCACACACAAACAGCTGTGAAATTTATTCCATCAGGTAGAATTATTAAATAAAAAATAAAAACAGCTATGTGTATCAGACTGTCACAAAATGTGTTTGTATAAATACTTCTGATCCATATTAACAGGGTCACGTTCTCACAGCATCTCTCAAACATTCAAGCTGTTTCATTTAAAGAATATAAGAGCGATTGAAGTAACTGATCACTGGTGACCCTTCCTTTATTCCTAAAACAGGAATAAAAGTCATGGGCATGACTTGTTGCTGGTTTCCGGCAAATGCATTTTGAGAAGTCAGATAACATCCAGACTACAGGCAGTTCTGATTTGAATGTGAGCCAGATCACCTTCTCAAGTGGTTTTGGCTGATCAAACATCAATGTTACACCATTCTAACTTGCGAGCATCCAGACTGTCACTTCATGCAGCCTGATGTGATCAGATATCAAATCAGATGTAAAGTTGCATGAGGTGACATAAGCCGGATTTACACTACAAATCTTAATGCTCCATTCCGAGCTTTAGTCTATATCTGATTTTTTTGCTCATCTACATTTTCTTTCTTTAAAACTTTCAAATGCAGAAATGTTCAATATTAATTAGCATCATTAATACTACTGTTTTAACTGAACTCTTTTAATCTCCCACTTTAAATTTCATATATGCAATTACTGTTTTACAAGAGATGTGAAATTCTGTAATTCTTAATCTGTTTGCGTTATGTGTTTTTTATGGATGAGTTTTTGGGTAAGAGCCATACCGAAGAAAATTTTCCTTTTTCTGTGTACTCGAAGCACAATTTGAATTTGAATTTGATATGTTGTGTGAGTGTTTATCTCCAAGACTCCCATCAGGATGTATGTTTTTGCTGGGCGATCACAGAGGAGAAGCGGGTGGAGTTGGAGTTTTGCTGCTGCAACAGGAGCCTGTTATCACACACTAACACATCTATTTGACATAAACATGTTTATTTAACATAAACACATATCAGCATGTCTGGTATATGTAGTATGTCCTCCATTTCTGTTTACAGAGAGCAGTCATCATATTGATCTCTTACATCATTCATATATGGACAAGGTGGAACATTACGTAGGAGTCAGAATGGGAAGGAAATTCTGATCTGTGATAGCAGATAGCAGTCACATTGGCAGATATCCAATATGATTTATTTCCACATATGCAAGTGGTCCAAAACAGATCTGAAAATATTTGATTCCATGTGGCTTTTTACCATTTACATCTTCACGAAACAGATCCGATACATGTCACATGAGTAAAAGATCAGAATCAGGTCACATGTACATGGTGTTATAAATGTAGCCATAGCGTAATCATGGCCACCAACTCCTAGCTGAAGATACGACTTGGATGAGCAGAAATATCTTCACAATTAAACAGGAAGTCCAGGTTCCTTGAAGTGCTACTGCTTGATATAGCTGTTAAACTCTTTTGATGTTGTCTAAAAGTATTATTGAGCTAAAACATGTAGCAACATCATGTTGAATCTAAAATGTGGATCTGCAAATTAACTCGTAACTAAAGTCACTAGAAACTCCAGCTGTCAGTAAAATATGGTGGAGTAAAACGTACATTATGTTGCTCTGAAATGTCATGACGGAAAAGTTGAAAGTCTCCAGAATGGAAGCCGTAATTAAGTACAGTATTTGAGTAAATGTACTTAGTTATTTACCACCTGTGTGTACAGTTCTTAAATGACATGAATGCTGACACAGAAGTGAAACCGTCTGTCCGCATGTCGGAGATGTTGGGATGTTCTCTCAGCGTTCTGCGGTGGAACTGGCTGTGTTCTCTCTAATTACGTCTCTGTAATGGATCCACCTGAGCGAGGCTGCTCTGTGCTGCAGGCTGGAGACTCCATCTTGTTTTAATGGGGACTTTGTCATTCAGGCCTGCAGCTCCCTGATGCAAACAGCAGCTACTTAACTTCCTCCCTCGCTCTCTCCTGTGCTTTATTTTCCTCCCTCATTTCACCACCCCCTCTTCCTCCCCTCCCTCTCCTCCTCCCCCCTCCTCTCTCGCCGCTGCTGTTCATTTCCCTTATTATTTCTCTCCATCTATCTTCTCCTTCCCTCAGCTCCTCTCTCTCTCCAGGTTTAATTGAGCTTTTTTTTGTTTTTCTTTCCAGGGCTCCATTAACGACGTTTGCTTTATGCTGCTAAACAGATGACAACCAAACCCGGCTAATCCCCAGAGACCGTCAGTCGATGCTGAGGCTGATGTCAGTCAATGGAGAACATTTGGAACATTTGTCAGTGTGTTAAAGCTGTGGGAGAGTGTGTAAACTGAGCAGGAGTAGATGAGGTGTGGTGTGATGTCGTCTCTTTCTGCAGAGATTCATGCTGTGAGAAATGTCACTCACAGCCACAGACCAGCAGGAGAGGACAAACCAGTTTAGGAGGTGGAAACCAAAATTTCAATAGGCTCAAATTTTTCACTTAAAGTACTAATACCGCACACAATGTAAAGATACTCTGAGCCTAGAATTATTGAAGCAAACCTATTTCCTGAGAATTATATCCACATGGAACACTGGTGAGAAAGACATCATGTTGAAAGACAAATAACTCCCACATCTCAACACGTATGCATGATGGCTGCAATGCATATCCTGCATTTGTTCAAAGTTGTGTATGACCTCAAGAAATTATGCTACATGTACTCATGATGCAGTACCTACAAAAATCATCAATGCCAATGTAGCCGGTCGAGAGATGTCCCTTCCGCGCTACCGTAGGCTTAGACTGCTTACTGGTTCCTCCCACTTCTGCATTTCTACTAGCTTGGATTTTAGACATGGAAAATTCGATTATTTAAAAGAATCAGATCAGGCCAATTGTCCTATGAGAAAGACTGGTTCCTGTCCGAACCGAATCATCGATTCATCTGACAGAGGGGGGGAAATGTCCACACACCTCCTTATTTCCGTGTGTCAGCTGTTGTCGCCTGTTGTTACAGTTAGCTTGTGTAATCATTATAATGGGTTGTGGGGTCGCTTCCTTTTATTTTCAATATGCTGAGAGACAAACTGAACCACACGTCATCATACAAACTACATTGCCTGAATCAAACAGACATTAGTTTTATGGTTGGAGTTAGAATATGTTGAATCTCAAAGACAGGATGTTGTGAAAGAAAAAGTATTTAAATGTATTGAATCTCATTCATTCATAACACGGACCAGAATGAACTGGAAGTATGTGGTTCAGTTACAGCTGTGAACTGGATCACCAACTCATGGACTAAGAATCGATTCCTTTTGAGTCGATGATTCGTGAACCGGTCATCTCTGCTATATAAGCAACAGGTGAGGGTGAGGAAGCAGGCTTGCTGTTTGCCTCTCTGTTCGTTCCTGTGCTGCAGATGTGGAGCTGCTGTCAGCTGGCTGGCCCACTTTCACTCCCACATTATGATACGCATAATAGGTGCTTTTGGTTTGCTCATATTGTGAGGGATCTCTACCTGCTGCCTACCCTCCACATTACAGTCTTCCTGGTACTGTGGAGGCCTCGGGGACATGACTGCTGTTTGTGGGACTTATCGGACAAATTCAGACCTCCCTGCCACTGCTGCTTTGCTTTCACTAGTTTTGTATAACGGGTTGTTTAGGGCCCTTGTTGCGGTGCTTTGTTTAGTGCCGCTATGCTAACCCAAACCAGTTGTTTTATTGTTTTTGTCCTAAGATCTTTATTGTTTTATTGTTTTTGTCCTAAGAAAAGCCTGAATACACGTCTTGTTGGTGATGATGGATTACCTATCCCAAGAAAGTTTCAAGTATCAACAAGTTGATTTTAATAGCGTACCAGAATGAACTGAAACCAATGGAGGTCTGGAAGGTAGGAAAAACATTTTTAATTGACCATTCCAGTAGTATGCTTTGGGAAATGATTGTCAGTAACGTTATGTGGATGAAAATTTATTTGGCACAAACATGCAAAATGGATGGTATGGTCCTTTAAATCTGCCCCTGTTAAAAGCTGATATGTATCCGTTTATCTGCTAATTGATTATATTTAGTTTGATTAATGCCAGCTACTTTATATATATATTTATCTCAGTGTAATCCACCCATTTTAATGATATTTGTAATAAATTGTAATAGATTTTGAATTTTCTTGAGTGTTTTAAAGGACTTGTGATAATAAATTTATCTTGGGAGAAGTTCATGTGTCTGTTTTTCATTGACTAATCTAATACATCTGTTCCATTGAACCTGAAAGGTTAGCATGGTAAAGGCTAGTTCATCAGCTGAGTTTAGTAATTCAGCATGAGCTAAATCCTAAACCTTACCACTGCAGGTCACACCAACTTTTGTCAAGTCAGCAGCGCAGCTAACGTGACGACCAAAAACTTTGAAAGGGAAGTTGATGGAGCATGGTGGGATTCAATAGCTGATGGTCACCATCTTTATTTACTGTGTTGGGTGAAATCAGCAGCAGGTGCTGACCATAGATGATTTAACGGATCCTCCAGATTGATGTAAAGTATGTACTGAATATCTGAATGCTCTTGAAGTGTGTGTAAGTGTATATGTAGTTAAGTAGAGTGTTCCATCACAGTTTTCAATTCTGGGCTCAGAACTTATCAATAATCCCAGCTATGAGCTGCAGGCAAACAGCCAGCAGCTGCTCTTTGTGTTTGTTTTGTTCTTTTTCCACCCAAAACGTATACCAGTCTATTTTATCTGCCCTGGAACGCAAATGACATTTTGAAGTCTGTGCTTATTTTCTCTTCGTCCTCTAGCAGAACCAGTCAACCCCCAACCCTCCTCATCCTCCGCCCCACATTTCTTTGTTTACCAACTTTACATTGATGACATCCAGCTCGGCTCAGCCCGCTGTAATACGACTCAATACTTCAAGCCTCTGGCCACTCAACCAATGCGCCGAGCCACTGAGTGGGAGCTCCGTGATAATAACAGCCAAAGGTAATGTGCAAGTGTAAATGTTAGTGAGCATGTGTGTGTGTGATGAAATCTATATGAGCAAGCAGCCATCAGCAGCAGATTGATGCCGGAAAATGTCAGATAATGAGCTAAATCTGAAAACAAACCTGCAGAGCTGAATGTTAACCAGACAAACCTCATCACAAAATACTCCATGGAGTGTGTAACTGAATACATTTACTCAAGCACTGTGCTTAAAGTGTAATTTTCCAGGCTGGAATAGTTAATGAAACAATAATTAATGCACTTCAACAATTCAAACTATCAATTAATAATAAATGAATGACTCCCACACTGCATCTTAGAACTGCCAGTCATTCAGATTAGTGGAGATGCTCATGATGTCAGTTGTTAATTATTCACTATGCTGTGTGCTTTCACCGTATTAAGTTGTCAGTGGGTTGATATAACATTCTGTATGTGCTGACTCTGAATGAGTCAGTATGAGTTTTCTGTCCTCCCACTGGTCCCAGTTTGATCCCCCAGTGCCTGCTAGGTGTCAAACCATCGACTTCAGTCTGACAGAGTAATGGCTGGTGAGTGAGGCTGTGGGGTCTGGGGTGAATCGTTTACTATACAAATTCCAACATACATGAAGTCTGTTCATCTGTCCATCCATCCATCCATCCATCCATCCATCCATCCATCTGTCCGTCCATCTGTCCGTCCAGCTGTTTGTCCATACATAGAAACATTAATCCATTCAAACTGTCCATCATCCGTCTGTCCATCCATCCATCCATCCATCCATCCATCCATCCATCCATCCATCCATCCATCCATCCGACCGTCCAGCTGTTTGTCCATACATAGACACATTAATCCATTCATCAAACTTTCCATCTTCCAACCATCCATCCATCCGTCCGTCCATCCATCTGTCCAGCTGTTTGTCCATACATAGAAACTTTAATCCATTCATCAAACTGTCCATCATCTGTCTGTCCATCCATCCATCCATCCATCCATCCATCCATCCATCCATCCATCCATCCATCCAGTCATCCAGCTGTTTGTCCATCCATAGAAACATTAAGCCATTCATCAAACTGTCCATCATCCATCTGTCTACCATATCCTTCCATCCATCCATCCATCCATCCATCCATCCATCCTGGTGATCCATAGGTGTTCCCAGGCACCAGATTTGCTATTTAAAATACTTTAACTGTTTAACTGTTATTTTAATGTCAGTCTTTTAAAACGAGGATCTCTAAAGCAGAATGTATGTTTCCTTTAAAACCAGATGAATCAGGANTCAGTCTTTTAAAACGAGGATCTCTAAAGCAGAATGTATGTTTCCTTTAAAACCAGATGAATCAGGATAAATGGCGGCTGATAAATATGCAGCAGCTCATTAACACGATGATCTTCATTGGCTTTTACCTGTCACACCTCACAGCAACGCTGCCTTCAGGTGACAATGGGGTGCTGATTGTCTAGGAGAAATTTTATGAATGAGCCTCAATTATCACAGCGCACATTAAGGCAACGCTACACTCCTTATAGCCAGTTTTTATGGGCCAGGGTTGGACTGGCCATTGGGACCGCAGCTGTCTGTGGGCTGGGCCAGTAGCCTGTGGGCCAGTATGTATGTGTTCTCCACGGGAGAATGCATACATGCATGTATTCTCCACGGGAGAAGACGTTTAGAAGATAAAACAAAGCTCCTTCCCTCCACTTGTGGGACAGTGGATCAGGGAGGAGAGGAGGGTGGAGGGGAGGCCGGGAGGTCAGGAGGCAACATTTTTGTGCATTTGGGATGCAGCTTAGATCAGGCTAACAAAGGCAGAGCAGCTTTTGATCAACAGCAGACTTATAAGGCATTGTCTCAGTTGCAGTTTGACTTCTTTGTTTCTTAAAGTATTATTTTTTCCTTTTTTTAGTGAAGTTGTCTTTGGAGGGCTCAGTTTAATAGAGCATTGCCTTATGCAGATTGGACTTGGGGTTTTGATTGAATTTTTCTGTAAGGTTTTGCTTTTTTGCTAATTTTTACCAAACGTGTCAGCATTAAATATTCCACACTACGTCAATAAAAAGTGGTGCTAATAAGAAGTTGTAGAGACCTTTTTTCCCCATCTTTCTTTGCTCAGCCAACCAAATAGCTATATTTTGGTTTGCTCGACAGTTTTCTGTGTAAAAACTTAAACCAAGGGTAAAGAAAATAGTAACAACTCATTCACTGATTCAAGCTAGAGCAAATGGACTTCAAGTGTGAAAATGACCCTGGTCTAATTTAATCCTAATTCTAATCTCATTCCTAAAACCAAGTCTTAAGCCTAAAATAACAAAATAAATGGCTGATGGTTCCCATAATTGGAGGTGAGACCCCACAATGTGACTGAGAACAAATTTTATTATGTGATGAATACTTGATCTCTCTCTCTCTCTCTCTCTCTCTTTTTTCCATGATAATTTTGTGTCTGTTTCTCTGCTCCAACAAGCCCCACTGAGCTTGTATCTATTCCTGCAGATGAGGAGAAGTGAATGCTCCACAGAGGAGGAGGAAGAGGAGAGGAGCAAGGTGAAAAAAACAAAACAAATTTCTCCGACATGCTGCCTGAGGCGGAAAGGCTCTGCAGACTTACCAGCTTTCCTTCATCTTCCCGCTGAACTGAGGAGAGGATTTTCAAATGCCGTCAGAAGCAGGGGGTATAACCGCTAACAGGAAGAGAGCCAGCGGCGACGTTGTCAGTGAACCCACCATCCAAACCTACTCATCTGTCCGTGTGTACAGGTTTATATTTATACCATGGTCCATCTGATATGTACTGCAGTACCAGAGTGTACACGGAGCAGGTTTAGTGAACAAACAGGAGTTGACCCCTGAGCAGGAGAACTCAGCAACCCCCGTGGGCCCCAAAGTGCAGAGATGGAACTAAGTATAATCATGTACCATTTACTCAGGCAGCCCAGCTAACGATTCTTGGCTCAAGACATTTCCAGAAATGCTTTCTGAAGGTTACTGAAACGTTTCCTGATGTTCCCGTGGGTTTGCTCGGAAGCTTCTCATACATTTCCTTTTGGGAACCAAAGGTATGGTTCCTACTCTACAAGGTTCAGAATGTCAATAAGAAAATAATAATAATAAAAAAACTCTCCTTATGAGTACTTACTACTTGAGCACATTTTCCTACCAATACTCATTTACTTTAACTTAAGTAGATTAATGCAGGGCTTTCACCTTTTACCCCAACTACTTTTCCAAAGCCATGCTGCTGCTTTTACTTGGAGTACTTCTTCCTGTACTGCTAATCTGCTATATGTCCACATGAGTCACAGTGATAAGAGCACTAAAATTACTTTCCACCCCTAGATGCTGCTAAAGAGTACAAGATCCCTCATGAAGTCAGCAATATTGAACAGAGTGTTTTGCTTTGGCGCTGTCAATCATTTTGTCTTATAAAACCTTCAAATTAAAGTACAGATGCTGATCTTCTATCCTGACGTGCAGAGAGACGTGTAGAAAATCGCTCGGCGGACCTTCCACCTCTTGGCATTCTTCTCATCACTCGTCCGTTCACAGCCTATTAGGACGTTTACGCTGCGGGTGGAGAGGCAGCTGAACTCATTTCACAGGTTAATTAGAACAAAGGGATCAGCCTTTCACTGGGTGAGAGGCTTTTGATTATTGAAAGGTTGTGGCTCGCTCTCCTCCCTGCGGGCCTCCGTTGAGAGGACACAGTATATTGGGCTCCATCGTGGCTAAATGCCACCTATCAATCACCTGATCACACTTGGCTAGCATCATTAGCATCCCGTGATTGAGAGGTAAGCTTTGTAATCACCTTCAGGCAATTGTAGAGTGAAGACATGAACAATTGAGAATGTGTGCAAATGAAACAACTAGGGTCAACTCTCCAAAATGAGAGTGACCAATCAGAGTTGAGCGTGAAGAGCTGGTGGATGGATGGATGGATGGATGTTTAGATGGATGTATGGAGGTTTAGCTGGATGGATGGATGGATGTGATAGACAGATGAATGATGCACAGTTTGATGGATGGATTAATGTTTTTATGGATAGAAAGATGAATGGATGGACGATGGACAGATGCATGGATGAATGATAGATAGTTGGATGGAAAAATGGATGGATGGACAGATGGATGAATAAATAGGTAGATGGATGGAAAGATGAATGGATGGATGGATGGATGGACAGACAGATGATGGATGGATGAATCCATCATCCATCCATCCAGATAGTTGGATGGACAAATGGCTGGATGGACAGATGGATGGACAAATGGATGGATAGACAGATGGATGGCTCAATAGACGATGGATGGATGGGCAAATGGATGGATTGATGGATGAATGGACAGATGTATGCTGGACAGTTTGATGGCTCAATTAATGTTTTTATGGATGGATGGATGGATGGAGGGATGAATGATAGATGGACAAATGGAGGATGATAGATGGATAGATGAATAGAAAGATGGATGGACAGATGGATGGATGGGCAAATAGATGGATAGATGGATGGATGAATGGACAGATGGATGGCTGGACAGATTTATGCTGGACAATTTGATGGCTCAATTAATGTTTTTGTGGATGGAAAGATGAATGGATGGCTGATGGACAGACAGATGGATGCATTGATGGATGGACAAATAGCTGGATGGATGGATGGCCAAATGATGGATTGATGAATGGACGGACAGATGGTTGGATAAGCAAATTAATGGATTAAAGTATGAATGGACAGACTGATGTATGTATGGATGGGTTATAGACGGATGGATGGATGGGGTGGACAGATGTAAGATGGATAATATGATGATACATTAACATCTTTATGGATGAACAGATGGATGGATAGAAGGATGATGGATGGATGAGTGGCTGGATGTAATAATAATTCCATGCATGTCCTCTCCAGGCCTCCGTACTCTGAATCAGCTGCAGCTTTTAATGGAAATGTTACATGTTACCATCTGTTTAACAGCTTTAGATGACTGAAAACATGACATTACACCTGTACATTCTGTTCAGACCCACAGGCGGAAACACTCCGATCCATATAAGGCGACCTTTGACCTCCTCAGCAGCGTTTTCCATTGATCTCCTTCAGTCAAATAAAGGTCAGCAGCTCCTTCCACACCAATATGAGGCTTTACTAGCATCACGAACGCTCCGCTTCCTGCACGGGAAATAAAATAAAAGAGAGAAAACGGTCTAAGTGCTCTCCGAGTCAGAGGGTCTCGTGTCTTTTGAATGGAGAACTTGGTGTCTCCTCGTTTCTGCTGACCACAACGTGACCCTCATTCAGCCACACAAACGCCACCGAATCAACATCCGCATGCTTCACATCTATAAAAACATGTCTCCATATTCAGAGAAATCTTTTCAGCAGCTCCTTGTCTTTTTCCTCTGACCTTCTTAAGCTCAAAAATTGATGGGAAACGAGAATTTCGCAAACATTCTGAGAGAAAGAGTAAAGAAGTTATTCAGCTCTGCATCTTGGATCTAAGAGAGACGATGATGAAATCAGCAAAAAGAAATTCTCAGATCCCACGCATTTACCAAAACGAACAAACAGTAAAATATTCCAGGCCAGAAAATCAACACCGTCTCCTACAAATTTGGCAAAATTTGCCATGTGAAAATCTGGACGTTTCTGGCAAACCTACAAACAACAAAACAACAATCATTTGCTGTTTACTGAGTGAGTGTGAAGGACTCGGCCGAAAATGGATCACAAGTGTGGAAGAATGTCTTTTAGAATTAGCAGAAGAAGAATTTACCAGAATTTTGTTGGTCTCTGTAGCAGAAGATGAGTTTTGTTAGTGTAACTGTGGGAAGAGTTTTGTTCCCACAACATAATGAACAGATACACACACCACACACACAGACACACACACACACACACACACACACACACACACACACACAGAGAGAGAGAGAGAGAGAGAGAGAGAGAATGGAGACTTTAGTTTTCCAGATTTTGATATGAGAAACAACAGCTTTCGTCATATTTGTCTGATGGGATGTGAAAATACATACAACCCACGTCTTGTTGCAAAACTCCTCTACTGAAAATGTTTCCTCATAAATTCACAGCTTTATTGTCCTGAGAATAAATCAACCGGCAGGGCAGCAAAAACCCAAACTCAGCCAAAATCCGCTCCAAAGCCTTCCATCAGGCTCCTATTTTTACGGGCTGAGATGCTCAATTTTGCCTCTTGTCATACTTGCTGTTTGTCTCAACAAATGAGAGCAATTACTCTGAAGCAAAACATACTGTGGATATGGAAAAGAGCGCGAGCGGTGGATCCAGCCCGTCATATTCCTGGCAGATCGAAACTCGACATGCGGACGGACTTCCCTCCAAGTCACAATTGGAGATTGGAAGGGAAAAGAAAAGCGGTTTGCCAGCCGACAGACAGACAGACACAGTCAGGATCTGGACAAGCTGTCAAGGAGTTGGTGCTTCTTCATACTAGCAGATAGTTAATTTGACCCAGGAGAGAGCAGAGAAATTGATTTTAACTCTGTTAAATTAAGTCTACTGAGGGACTCGGGGGCACCGGTCTCATGGGTTCATTTTATCCCGATGTGGAGATGATGAGGAGCTTTGCTGCCAACGGCAACTTTGTCAAAAGTCTACTGACATGCTGTACTCGCTCGCTTTCTCACTCTCTAATTGCACACACGCATACACACACATGCACACGCACACACACACACACACACACACACACACACACACACACACACACACACAGAGTTAAGTTAGACATTCACGTAATAAACTGCAGCCGCTTTGTGAAACGTAAAAACTGTCCACCTTCTAAAAAATCATTGCAGAGGCTCAACCGACGTCAATCTAGAGGAAGAGGAGGAGGAGGAGGAGGAAGTACACGGATCCTTCACTTAGAGTCAAAGTTCAAGATCACAGTGGAAAAATACTCTGTAAAAGTCCTGAATTCAGGTTTTTACTGAAGTAAGCGTGAGCAGCAAAATGTACTCAAGTATCCAAAGTAAAAGTGGAGGGATTTTCCTGCTTTCAAATCAGTGGATGAAGGAAAGAATAAAGATATACGTCAAGAAGGAAGGGCAGAAAAAAGGAAGGAAGGATTACCCAACGTAAGATGAACAGAAGGTAGAAAGAAAAGAAGAAGGAGAAACTGTGAAGAAAATAACAGGAGGTGGGAAGGAAAGAAAGAAGGAAGCAAAATTGAAAGGATGTAGAAAAGAAAGAAAAAGAAAGAAAGAAAGAAAGAAAGAAAGAAAGAAAGAAAGAAAAGGAATTAAGTAACTAAAGTTTTCAAAGTACTCAAAGTAAAGACGAGCGATAGCTGTCGTTTCATTAGGAAATTGCCTCAGGCAGCAGGAGCATGGGGCGGCACAGCAGCATGGCTTGAAGAGTGTGCTTGTGTGCACTCCTGTGTGTGTAGCGTTGCTGCGGTGTAGTGTGTTTTACACACACACACACACCAGCTCATTCTCCCGTTTTCATTCCCAAATCATCCAAGAGCGATGCTTTGTCAGATCTCCTGGCGTCACTTTACGTCCAACTCAGATGCACACACAAACACAAAGCAGCGTGTTCATTTTAACAGTCCAGTCTGCATCTCTGCCTGGTTGTATGTGTGTGTGTGTGTGTGTGTGTGTGTGGGGGGGGGGGGGGGGGGGGGGGGGGGGGGGGGG
>VXCM01000750.1:0-190437 GCA_014773175.1 Lucifuga dentata
TCACGTTGGTGTAAAACCGAAATATCACAAATAAACTTGCTTTGATGAAGTTGAAGTGTGTAAACACCAAAGCCATAGAGAGAAATTGAGAATTTAGAGTTTTAGTGTTAAAAGTACGTGATTAATTAGATATGATTTATCACGAAAAAGAGTAAAATTACTGTTAATAAAACTCGGTACTTCCTGTATGCATTTCATAATAAAAGCCCTCCAAGCAATGGATTCGAACCATTGTGAGGCTTTTATTGTGAAAGGAAAGCAGGACGTTTGCGTTTCTGTTGACTGTACCTTAANGAGTAAAATTACTGTTAATAAAACTCGGTACTTCCTGTATGCATTTCATAATAAAAGCCCTCCAAGCAATGGATTCGAACCATTGTGAGGCTTTTATTGTGAAAGGAAAGCAGGACGTTTGCGTTTCTGTTGACTGTACCTTAACTACTATCTAAAATTGCAAGCACAGGTGTTGTGAATGAATTAATTAGGGGCTAAATGGAACTTATGCAAAAAAGAAATTCAGAACAACAAAACTGAATAAATCATGATGTACTGATGGAATAATCATGTGAAAATGGACATGAAGAGAAATTTACCACCAAAACAGTGCAGAAATACACGCTGAATTTGCATCAACAGCACACAACATTAATGAACAAACAGAAGAGAGAGAGCTATTAAAATTTCTTCAAATACTGTCATAAAACAGGAGGAAACAGAAGTAAAGGTGTGGTTGTTGGCCTAAAAGAGAACCAAAATGTAAATATAACCGCAAGAGGCAGTAAGCGGAGTCCGAGCATGTACATGACTCCATGAATGGTTCCATTTTTGCAGAAGTCGTTATGCAGATACTCACCAAGTTTGGGGACATAGACCTAATCATTCATGAGATATCACAGTTTTTGAGAAATAAGCTATACCCACTAAAATTTGGCAGCCAACTGTCGCAAAACAGAAGGTACAGAAGGTCCAAAAATGAAGAAGTAACTTTTCCAGCTTGATTTAGACATTGCATAAAGCTTGTCTATTGAATCAAAATTATAGGAGTAACAAAAAAACTGTTTTGGACAAAAATCAAAATGGCAGATAATCTAGTCGTGGGGGAAGAAGTTGGACTACACCGTTGGATACATATAGACCCAAGGAATGCAGGAAAAAAGAATTTTGATCCTATGACTTACAGTTCAATAGTTATAGGCCAAAATGTAAACATGCTTATTACAGCGCCACTTTCAGGCCAATCCGTGTAATTTAATTTTCCTGAGTAGTGGGTGAGATGTTGAACAATCTGTTACATTTCATTGCTGTAGCTTTTACGATATTTTAGAAAAAAAATTCTTAAATTAAAATTTACAAAAAAAAATTCAAAATGGCAGACAAGCTATTAATTGAAAATGGGCGTGGCTTAAACAGATAGATGCGTCTTAGCCCAAGAAATACAGAGAAAATAGAATTTTGATTCTATGATCTACGGTTCAGAGGTTATTGATGAAAGTTTACTGTGGGTGTTATAGCGCCCCCATCAGGTCGGTTGATGACTTTTTTTTTTTTGCCGATTTGTTTAGTGAACATGTTTACGAAGTTTGGTTACAGTAGACTAACCAAACTGTAACCAAACAGTTTGGTTAGTCTACTAACCATCTTGATGTTTAAATGTAATTCGTTACTTACACCCCTGATGACATGTCACTGGACTGAAGAGGACAGTTTGGAGAGGAAATCTGCAGCATTGGCCTGAGCACGATGACCACTTGGAGCAGGTCCTCCTCCTTCGTTATACCAGAAAGTTTTGCCCAAAGCTAGATTTTGATTAAATGTACACTAGATCTACAGTAGGGGTGCACATGTATGCAGTCTTTGATTGGGTTGGCTAAATGCCCTCATACTAAACTGCAATTGGGAAGGAAGAAAAAGGAAGAAAGTGATTTTTGGTTTTCTTGCCTTGTAAGCTGTGCTCTGTGGTCTTAAATTATAGGCCTTTACTTATTTCACTGTTCTGTTGTTTTACAGTTTACTCTTCAATAAAAATGTGTATATAAAAGTCATTTGATTGACATTTCTTTTCTGTTGTCTTTATATGCACATTTGGCATTGGAAAATAATGGAAAGTCATCAAGTTACATGACTTTAATATTAATGTAGTTGGATTATGTTACTGATTACATTTTTTAACAGGTAATTAGTACTGGATTACATTTTTAAATTAACTTTCTGAACCCTGGTTACTGGATCCACATGCTGATTGATTTAAAGTAATGCCTGTAACAATATTCCTGTTAATGTTAATTTATAAAGAGATGAACTGCTATTTATGATGTGAACTGTCATATTGAAATGACTTAAGTTTTGGTCGTCCCCCCCCCACCAAAAAATAAATAAATAAATAAAAAATCTCACTCCAGAGTATTCCAAAAAAGTTGGCAGCACTGGGAACACAACAAATTTGGTTTACCATCTGAAGCAGAAACGCGGGTGAATACTGAGAAAGTCACAAGTTGCATGAGGAGTAGAGCCAAACAGCTCATTTCAGATGCAAAACAAGCAGGTAAGTAATGCTGACTCAGCAACTAGCTGGCACATTAGCTAGCTGTAAGCAAGTATAAGTAAGTAAAGTTTATTTGTATAGCACCTTTCAAGAGCAAAGGTCACAAAGTGCTTCACAATAAAAAATAAAAAAAATCAAAATACAAATGTAAAATACATAAAAATGAAAACAGCACACTACCCAATAAAGTACAAATAAATAAAATATACCACAGAAACAAACTACCCAAAAGCTAGTTTAAAAAAATGGGTCTTAAGCTGCTTTTTAAAAGATTCTACTGAGTCCACTGATCTAGTTGTACTCTATGAGACAAAACACAAAGACAAAAGCGGTGCAGCTGAAATTAGCAATACCGTGACTTTTTTGTCAGGTTAAGTTATTTTTAGTAATTGATTGTAACGTAAAATATCACAGGATTTTTACTTATGTTGGCACAGTTATTGTGTACTTATGCAATCACAATACAATATTGTTCAGTGTTACATTCTTTATATTCTCTTGAATATCGTTATCACAAAATACCTTTGTTATTATAGAGCTACATCACCCAGCCCTTGTGCAAAGGACAGAACATTAGCCAATAAGGGTGAAAAAAAGAAATACTGTAAAAAAAAAACAAAAAAAAAAAAAANAAAAAAAAAAAAACAAAATACATGACACAGAAAAAGCCACAGTTTATCTGGCTGAAGTATTTGTCCTTTAAGAGCAACAGTTATGGAGGGAGGGAGGGAGAATAATCACTAATCACTTAATGTTCTTCCAGTATCTCAAAGACAAATATATTGTTTCTTGCTCTGTTTGACAGAGGTTTCCAGAAACATCATCACAGGCTGTTTTGCTTCAGTGGACATTTGAGACTAACCATAATACTAACTTTGATCAAAATCTTAAAAAAAAAAAAAAAAAAAAAAAAAAAAAAAAAAAAAAANTTTTTTTTTTTTTATAAAGGTCCATGCAATTTTCCAGAATTAATTCAGAGTACAGTACTAACTTGCTGTTAGATGTGTCTGCAAGTTGTTTTACCATAAAGAGCCCATTTACTTATAAATTATTATAAGAACTATCCAAAATCTTTGCAAAAGATTTAAAATTCAATTTTATTTGGAAAGTCATTTCTTAAAAAAGCTATTAAAAATGTCTGTGTGTTTATATGTGCATGTCTTTGTTCATGTAGAATGGATGTTTGTGTGGGTATGAGGTAACAAGGGACCTCTAGTTGTTTTCAAAGACATTAAAAAGTTCTTCAGGCCTTTAAAACCCCAGAGTAAGACAAACAGATGAAGAGAAACAAAGGATGGCAAGATGGGGCATCAGACAGAAAAAGAAGACAGGAAATGGAGAGAAAGAGAAAGGCAAGAGCGGATGCTGTGAAATGGCAGGAAGTGCTTAGGGTGATGTCCTGATGTTGATCCTAAACACAAAAAAACACACGTGTGCACATTTATGTGCGTGATGAATTTCCTGAATTAAATGTTTTGCAATGAAAGAAAAACAGATCCAGAAAACAGTAATCCAGCCATATTCACATTCATTCAAGTACAGAAGGCAGTCCACTCATCATTTGTACTTATTTAGATAACTGAAAATAAAATGCGGTCCCTCTTAGGGTCCAACCAAAATTATTAAGGACATTCTAGATTCTGGTCTGGTCTGTCTCAAAAATCCAGAATATGTCAATTTAAATTCTAACCCAAAGCCACAGGCCAGAAACTGGTTTATATAGAGCTGCTGAATATGTTTCAATTTTAATGAAACACATACTTTATTCAGTGTTGGTATGATTCATTCATACATTTTCTGTATACTATTTCTATTCAGGGTCACAGAGGGCTGGAGCATATCCCAGCATGCACTGAGAGAGAAACACAAGAGACAGATGATGGACAGACAAACACATCCATGCTCACATTCACACCTTCGGCCAATTTGGAGTGTTCAGTGCACCTGACCTGCATGTTCTTGGACTGTGGGAAGAAACCAGAACACCAGAAGGAAAGCCACGCCGACACAGGAATGCATCCTTTCCTGTATAACCTCAGGTTGCAGATTATCTGGAACAAATCCAGATATTAGTGGTTGATTTCTGGCAACTACTGGAAAACTCACTCATCCAAAATATTTCTCAGTCCTGTTTTGCAAATGACAGATTGTCATTCCTCTGCCGTACTTGTGTCAGGGTCAAGAACATGAAAACTCCTAATGAAAAGCACTGGAATTCAAATCAAGGTTTCTTTCTTTAAACAGTGCTGAAAATTATGAAATTTAAAATTCATGCTTATCCCCCGGTTACTCTCCAGACAAACTTTAACATCTTTCACAGTGAATATGGAGGAGCACCAGCCCCACCCACAGTGTGTGACAGTGGTTTACATTCTCAAACATGGCACCGTGTAAGAGCTAAGATCCTGTCAATGAATTATTAAATTTTCTGTATTAAGATATCCTGAGATGTAAAGAATGAACGGTAACATTTGTGTTTGTGTATACTATTCTGACACATGAAAAACGTAATACCCTCTTATTTCCACTAGTTATTATATTTATTATGTAATTATTATAGACATTTGAATAAGACTTAATAAAAATGACACTTGTTGAAATTCAACTTCTCATGCTGTAGTGTGTGTGAAGACACTGTAGATGTGCACACACATTTGTGAAAATGGACCTTCAACCAAACATGACCTCTGAATTGCTGGTGGCATAAAGTTGCAAGTAAAGAGAAATCCTTGTGGGTCTCAGATAAGTCGTCACTTCACTGCACATGCGCACGCACACACACACACACACACACACACATCTTTTCTTCACCCTTTTAAAAAATGGAGGATTAGGATTAGTTTAACATGGTATAGGGTATGAGGGTATGAAGGGTGCACAGGTGTGTGTGTGTGTGTGTGTGTGTGTGTGTGTGAGAGAGAGAGAGAGAGAGAGAGAGATAGAGAGACTAACTTTGTCAGAAGGCTTTTTTGACAGAGAAATGATTAAGGTTTTTAAATCATTTTACCTTTGGGACATCTTTAGGTTTCAGTGGATTTGGTTCATATTTAAGATAAAAGAAGGTTGTTTTGGTACTGCAGGAAGGATGGAGGATGAAGGATGAAGGATGGAGCAGAATCCGTGGTAAAGTTGTAATATAAAGTAATAATGTATTGGGAGAAGGAGTGTAAGTCTATCATCTTTCAGTACTAAATACTGTAACATGTTTTTGATGGAAGAGCACCAGGTGGTAGGCCATTCACTGATTCACTGTTTTGACAGATACAAGACACATTCACTCTCTACCAGCAGAAATGCTTCATCTTGTCTCCATAGCAACCGAGCCTGATTTATGAGTGGCCTAACATTTTGGGGTTTTGTGGGTCAATGTACAAACTATGCTGTAAGAACATGTTGTACAGTAGATTTACATATCAGAATCATGCATCTTTCTTGCCAAGTCTCTCTCTCGCTCTTTCTCTTCTTTTTCTCTGCTTCTATAAGTCATAATGCTCAACACTGTACCCTTCCAGTAGTAATATGTCAAGATGTTAGTAAAACACATTGTAGTCTTCCATACCAAAAGAATAATTCCAAATTTATGGAAACTTTTTTTTTTTTTAAGAAGCCAAGAGGACAAACAAATAAAAACAAATTAAGGAATATTGCAACTTTGAAAAATTGCAAATATGTAATAATTATAACTTAAATTATGAATAAGTACAATTTTGAGTCCATAAATTAAAATTCTGATTTAGTAATTCAGCTGGTTTTATCTAATCTTACTGGGCTTATTTGTTTAGTTGTTCAGCAGCATTTTACCTCTGATTACAAGATGTTACTTGGATATCCAAGAAGAAAACTGCATTCAGCTCAGATTTGTCTTAATGTGAAGAGGTAAATTCTACATACATCTTTAAATGAAAGGCCTATTTATGACCTTACTATCATTTAACCAACTTTAAAGGACTGCAAACCATTTTCTAAAACATAAAACCATATTTTAATTTTCATGTAATACTAGTTTTAGTGTCAAATTTTCTAATCTTTCAAAATCAAATGTTCAGTTGTTACAACCACCTTAAAATTCAACATTTCACCTGCTAACATGTACATTCACTTTTAATTTCTCAGTAAAAGCCATCTTCTCCAGGGACTATATTTTCTGGTGGAGACACATTTTTTTCCATGCAGGTCTGTGTTGGACTGGTTAAATTAAGAAACCTTGACAAAAAATAAGAATGATATGTGGTTCGCTGTGATGGATTATGTATCTCAAGAACATTTCAAGTCTCTACAAGTTGATTTTTATAGCGTAGTGGAATGAACTGAAACAAATGGCTGATTAGGGTAGGAAAAACAAATCTAAAATGTACCATTCCAGTTTTTGAAAAATGGTGGCAGTAATGTAATGTGCATGTAGGTTGCATTTACTGGGCTTAAACATGCAAAATATGCTCCATTAAGTTTACTACAAGTTGAGATCCTAAATGAATGATACAAAACACATTTAACACTGCACAATGCAGCTGGTAATGACTATATTTGGCAGTTGATAATGGTGATTACGTGTGATAATTTTGTGCCCACCTGAGGTGCATTTGAAAACTGGGTGGGATCAGGAGAAAATTCATAACCATTTTGTGTGTGTTAGAGGCTGACATCAGTCACAGCCAATGCATCCCATCCCATCCCCTTAAGAGACAATACACTCCCTGCCATGTACTGACACTTTTGCAGGGTTAAAAACAGAGGTGTGAGATGAGACACAAGATATAAATACACAGCAGCCCAAATATGCTACCAAAAACTCATAGTAAAACCGTAGATCACAATGAATGTACTAAGTACAGTAGTTTCTCTGGTCCTCAGTAAGTCGGCCTGAAGAGAAAACTATAAACCAGTCATCCTCAAAGTCCAGGCTCTGGTCTGGATCTGGACCAAACCACCACTGTCTCCAGACTCTGAGCAAATTATACTTTTCATATTCATCATTCAAATGGAATACAACAAGCTAATCAGTTAATAGCAGAATGTCTTACTGTCAACAACGTATGTATTATATCCAACTATCGTAAATGTACAGATTTTTGTCTTAATTCACCAAAGAGAATGACAGCACAAATAAAGCTATTACATTATTTGAAGATTATTCTGAGCCTGCTTTTGCATATGCATTCAGCTTTATTTAACCAATTATTAAAGTCATGAATGCATGATTATTGTACAACAATACCATATTGTATATTCTATTGCCCATTGCTATGCTATTTTATTTCATTCATGTGCACATTATGTCAGCTAATTTTATATGTATAAGGCTGGGTAAATCATTATATTTTAATATTTAAAATGTTTATAGTTATTCATAACAATGTGATTTTAACGTAATCATTTTACAGTAGGCTACATCTTCCCCTGAAGTTACAACACTAAATTAAGGATTCATATTAAACAACCTTCAGCTATACTTACTAACCAACTCTCTGAATATGTGTGCATGTGTATGTGTGTCTGTGTGTGAGACTGTGGGCATGTGTGTACACATGCACCTAAATGCAGCCCTAATTTAAATATGCATGGCCATTTCAGATTTAATTTGCCTCACTCTGTGACTAATTTGTGCTCCAGTAAGTCACATATTCCCCAGGCTACATAACCTAGTCATCCTCAGATTCTAAATAATGTTTCAGGATTCCTGGTTCCTAACAATGTGTACAATTATTTGCCATTTTTAATTTGATTAACTTATTAAAGGTCAGTGCAGGAAGGCCAAGTATAGGTGAACTGCACAACATGCAACACTGCAAGACCATACAGTGTAAGACCAGAAGAGAATGATTCTGTGTTTCCAGTTCATCAAAGGCTTTTTAACCTTTCCTAAAGTTTTGAACAGGGGAAATTGTGAGTAGTAACTGGGCAAATACATGAATGCTGGACTATACTGTATCCTTTGTGACACGGTACATTGTCTTGCTGGAAATATAGTGCATGTCTGTTCCTGTGGCTATGAAGGGATGGACCTTCTCATAACAGTACTTACTGCAGGCATGCAGTTCAAATGACACTCACTTTGTATTGTACAGGAGATCATTGTACTACCATAAACATAGGTATCTACTCCATGGAGCAAATTGGGCCCTTACCTGCAAACTGTAAATTCTTTGGGGGTTAAAGTCTTAATGCTCCTGTCAATCACATATATATATATATTGCATAATAACACGCCAATAATGCATTTTTTCAAAAGGATTATTACGTTAGGATATCCTCAACCAATTACATTCATGTGAGCATTAATAGTATGACTGATATCACCAAACTCAGTTGAAGAGAACTGCACAAACAATGAAATAGCAAGTGAGTGTGTTACAAGGAAATGCTAATGGCAGGTAAATGAATTAATAGAACCCCCNCCCCAAACTCAGAGTTCCATCGACCTTAATGATAAATCTTTCAACAAAAATCCCTCTAAAGACTCACCAAAAGTAGAAAGAAGTTGTGTAGAACAATCCACATCTACTGTGATGAATGAACTGTGGCAGTAAAACAAATGGAGGAGCCACATTGTTTTACAGGTCTTAGGAGGTTGATTTTTATTGACAAGGTGTTTTCGCTCACAAACCTAAAGCTGTTGGTAAGTCAAGTTAAGTCAAATTTATTTGTATAGCCCCCAGTATTACATACATATATGTCTGAAAGGTCTTTACAGTCCCATACATTAATGATTCCCAACCCAGCCTATGTAGACAAGGAAAAACTCCCTATAAAAACCCTTATCATATCAGGAAAAAAATAGAAGAGACATGCAGTTCAAAGAGAGATTCCTTCTCGAACAGCAAAGTAGCTTTTTTTTTTTTTTTTTTTTTTTTTTTTTTTTTTTTTTTTTTTTTTTAGTAGACAACTTTCTGCAAACTCCAGATACTAAAGGGGGTGAAAATCCCAGGTGGACGGCTGCTTTGAAATGCTATAAACAAGTTTGATATCTGCAATCGCAAGATATTCTAAGTCGCTGAGATGATGCATCTTTGTGTGTTATCCATCGTAAGGAATCAATTTACAACCAAACCAACTCTGCTGGACTACAGATTGGACTGTGAACTAGAGATGCTTTTCTCACAGGAATCCTGTTGATCCTGGATACTGCACCTCAGTGGGTTGAGAGTCATGTAAAGCGGCTACTCTGCCCTCTTTATCATGGTTCATGTGGTTCACTGAACACAGCTGAATGTGTTGATAATTCAGCAGCTAAGCAATTCCTCAAGACGTGGGACCTCATCTCTTTGTTGAAATTTAACACAAAATATGTTTTCCCCTTTGATTCAGTTTAAAGAAAACCTGTAAAACCTGCTGTCTTTTTCCAGCATTTCTGGAATAACATAACAGGGACCTCATTTTGCACACTCTCCATTTTAACTGAATAATTGGATAAATAAAAAAAAAATACTTCAATATAATAAAAACATACTGGATTCAGGTAAACTATTTCAAATAATGTCTTTGGAAATCATTTTGTGGTGCAGCAAATTATGCATAAACTGAAGTGTTGTACAAACCTTTACATAGCACTATAAACAATTTCAGGCAAGACACAAAACATAACAAGGACATCCCAGCAGACATCATCATGCAGACATCCTGCATGATGATGTGAATATCTTAAAAAAAAAAATAAAAATAAAAATAAAAAAAAAAAAAAAAAANGGGGGGGTAAGTTAGTTAGCCCCATTTAAAGTCTATCTAAGAGAGACTTCAGCTCATCCTTCAACCACACACACACATACACATGTATCATGACATGACAAATTGTCTTTATCCCTCAGCCTTCAGATTAGGGAATTCAAAGTAATATATCTATTCACTGGGAATATGCCTCTTGTCTGTGTTCTGTTCAGTCAAGCTGTTGAGAATTTTTTGGTTTCACATAATGCCTAGTTTGTTTACTTGCAAATTACCTGTAGAATGAAAATCATTTTTACTCATATTTATAGACTTATAAGATCTGATATTGTATGTTTTGGTGTAAATAGCTGCACCGCTGAACCTGTACAGCACTACAAGGTCCTATAGGTCCTTGTGATGGACCTTTTTTTTTTTTTTAAATTGTGTTATTGTATAAATGTATTGTGCAGCTCTGTGTTTATCTGTCTTCATCTTTCTTTTTCTTTTGAATTTTGGTTTCTACCATAGGTTAAGAATTTTGAAGCTGTGTGAAAAGTGTGGTACATCAGGTTTGGTTAACAGTAATTAATGTAGGAATTTGCTGAGATGCTGAGGCAAATTTAAGATTCTATGAAAACAGCCTCTGGACCACCAGCAGAGGGTTTTGAAATTTAACTGGAGCATGTGACTATATTATGATTGAAAAATTTTGGGAATTGTTTGAGGATGGCATGTTTGTGAATGAGATTCATGTTTATGTCATGGTTCTTAAATGTCCCTTTATTCATCTCTGACAATGCCTCGCAGCTAGCATGTCCCATACAAAGCTGCCATAAAGATGCATGCTGGCGATTTAGAATAGAAAATTATTCAACATGTATGAAAAGCCCTTTGAGAAGCATACTGGTGATTTATTATGGAGAGCTATTCAGTGGACTGCTGCAACAAACAGACAAGTTGTACGCTTTGACTGAAATGAGAGTACGGTGTTTTCAACCTGGGGGGAGTTCTTAAGATGGTGGAACGCTCATATTATTATAGTATTAAATTGAGAGGATATGTGAGAGCTAGCACACAAGATTAAAAGTGTAAAAGGGTAGATCAAGGTAGGAATTTGTCAGAGTTGGAAGCACTAGAAACAGAGTCGGTAGGTGCTGGCAGAAACACATACAGTATAAAGACTGATAACAATCACAAGTGAATTGAGTTTTAAAGTCATCTGAAATATACCTTGATTAGTTTGGATGGCATATAAAATAATCTATCCATCAATTCATTATGTAATTTGAATTTCCTCACCCTGTGTCATATTTCTGTAAACTGTTTCAAAATTGGAATTATTCCCTTTGTACTGCGCGCGCACACATACACACACACGCGCACACGCACACGCACACACACACACACACACACACACCCAGTCTGTCACTTATACAGACACAAGGCATGACATGATGAATAGTCTTCATCCCTTGGTCTCCAGATTGGGTAATACAAAGAGAGACCTCTATCCACTGGGGATGTGCTTCGTATAATTTAATCCTCCATGGCTACTTAACCTGTCATTGCTGCTCTGCACCGTGTGCGTGGAACAATGTCAGGCCTTCTAACCACACATTCAGATATGAGAATCTGACAGAGATTGTATGACATAGTGTCATGGTGGCATGACTGTATTGAGACCTGATATTGGACGCAAGAGTACATTGGGGTATTTCTCACAAATCAAACATAGTTAGGCTGTTTTACGCTCTCTGAATTAGCTCATGACTTCACTGAAATTACCAATTCTGAATCACCAGATCACTAAGTCGATTTTCAAGTTACTCAGTCAACACAGGCTTTCTATCTATCTATCTATCTATAATTGCACAATAAACAATGACAGCAAAATATTAAAAATATTTGTGGAATTTTATAATGTTCAACATGTTAAGTAGCACAGACTGTAAACAAATGTTCTAACACGTGTTTTCTCATGAAAATCAAACCGTTATCGTAAAATACATATAGGCAATATATGAGATTTAAACACTATTTCTGCTGCTGAAATTCAACAAGATCACTGGAGAAAAACTGCAGGTAGCAGAAACGTAAATAAAAAAGGCTCATAACTACCTGTTACCACAGTGGATATATCTTTTTATTTATACATATCTATGTAATCTCTTTGGGTATATAAAAATATATATATTCGGTTTACAAAGTCATCTAATGTTCTTTATGGTTGCAGTGATAGATTGTAAATGTAATATGTAACAGTGAACCAATGTCAGAGTCCTATGAAAGAATTTCTAAGCAGTTAGCCAGTTAGCATGCAATAGTAAATAGCATTCATTATCAATAACCATGGTCAGCAGAATGGTTTGCAAATGCTACAAGCATTTATTATACAGTTGCTTATTAGGTATAAAATAACGTCTGCTTCTGCAATTGGCAATAAACACCATCCAGCATGTAAATGGGTGGGGGCGGTTAGCCAATAACATGGCTACAAAGTGACCATAGAGTTGAATCAAGTCCTCCCTGACACAGTCAATATTTTAATACACAGTCAATATCTTAATACTATAAACTCAAAAAAGAGGATTTATTGCATTGGATTATGAGGATGTACATATGAAAGCAATAACTCTCTATCTCTGATATAAAAAGTCACTGCTGAAGGCAAAGTGATTCAATCAGTCTGTAAAAGCACTGGCCTCTAAAGTGGCTTACCTCTCATCTGTTAAGTCATTTTAGCTTATGGTAATGTGAAGATATAAAAAGATCCTGTGTGAATGGAGAGTCCATTTACTCAAAGTGTGGTTAGTAAAGAAGCATGAATTTAAAATGTTTCGATACAGGATCATGAACAATGGATTTTAATGAGCTTCAGTGACAATATAGTCCAATTATTACACACTATGCAAACTTGAAATTACTGCTGACCATTTTCCAAACCATACTGTAGTGTTCTATATTTCTAAATTCTTTTAAAAATTAGAAAATTAATTTGTAGAAGTTTAAAATCTGGAAGTTGAGTTAATTTTAATGCCAGGTTTGCACCAGGCTGGTGTAGAGAAATACAAAAACAACCCAAAAGACAGCATTTTGGTAAAAGGTCTCTTGATACTTTATATTTATATATAATTTATTATATTTGCACAAAATATGATGAATTTAGCCACAAACCCAAAGTTTTTGTACTGTTGATTCCTAATGGATTTAATTAATGAATGGAAATTGCAATTGTGTGTTTAAAAAGTTATGTCTACCAACTCTAAACTACTAAATGATCTATCTTCCTATTTCTGACATATTGGATAAAACTAATTGGCTACAATGCTTAAATACTGCACACCAGAGATTTTCCCTTTCATGTTAAATGCCAAAAATCAAAGGTTTTTAACTGAAGCTTTCTGGTAAGTGATCATTTTCTTGAATATCATGCTTACACTGTATTTTCTACCATTCTCAAGATTGCCGTATGCCACATGAAAAGCATTTATTGTTGTCACAGCATTTCCTACCTCTAGTGATCTGTCTCCCTCTGCATCCACCTTCCCCTTCCTCCACTTCTATCTTTCTGTCATAAACAAACAGAAACACTTGAAAAACACTCCCCATGCACCATTATGTCCACAGAACATTCTGCCATAGTATACAGTGGTAACTTTCCTCACAGCATGAGGGCCAACTAACTTTATATACATACGGTATGTTTATTTGTGAACTGTGAATCACCTCGATGATGAATTCAATATTTACTTAAACCAAGTGCCTTTCAAACTTCTATTTGTTAATGCTCGCAGCAGTGTTCCTCTGGCGTCCAGTGTACCACTTGTAAGGTTTGAAGAAGCTCTTTGAACAAGCTTGTGGTGAAGGTATCAAGTGTATTTCTTTTTTTTTTTTTTTTTTTTTTTTTTTTTTATGAAGATGTTATTTTCCTTCCTTGTCACCTTGCTGGCTGTGATCACTGACAGAAGTATCAGCTTTTTGGGAATTTACAATGTGCAAGCGACCACCTAGTGAGAGAGCTGCCAACAGCTTCACACACATGCACGCACACACACACGTATGCATACATCTTTGAGCTCTAGTGATGTAACCTTTACTCCTCCTTGTCACTGAAAAAAATTTTGCATAAACTTTTATGCAGGACAATGAGAGTTACTGTCATGGCTTGTTTTAACTGTAAATTTGACAGAGAAAGCAAAATCAAACTGTTCCTTTGTGCTTTAGATTTTTATTTCGGTCCTCCACGTTCCAGGTACTTGGTGTTGGTGAACTTGTTAGCTTAAGAAAATTCACTCTTTGATTAAAACTAATCAAAGAATAGAATGAATATGAATGTGCCTAACAGCATCTGTAGGTAAAAAGACTGAATTTAATTAAGTTAAATATGTAACCTATTAACTTTCAAACTCTGGCATGGTACATGACCTGGAAAGCTTTTACTTGCAAATGACCACAGAAGCGCAACAAATGCTGAGTCCGATTATATACCACTATACATCACAAATCCATTCTTGTTCCTTCTCATGCAAACCACACTCTGCTGAATAACATTATGTCTTTNTACATCACAAATCCATTCTTGTTCCTTCTCATGCAAACCACACTCTGCTGAATAACATTATGTCTTTTTTCAATTGTTAGCAAACAAATCATCAAGGGTTTGGATTGCAGCTCTTGTCAGACTTTTTCTGACCAGCAACTCATTGTTTCAGTTTTCTGGTCTTCATCCTAACAAGGTTAGCTTGTGGTGTACCACACTAGCTTGTGTCATAGTTAAAGGTCAACACTAAATTAATGGGAGTTTAGTTGCTAGTATTGCAGCTCAGTGAGCCAGGCTCCTGGAGAGACACCTGCAGACTGCATGAGCAGTCTACAGCTTCTCATGCTTCAAAGATGCCCGCAGGATGAGCTATCATATGGCTCCCAGTTGGATAAACTTTATAGACACCTCTGTCTGCCTTCTGTTGTTTGATTAAGACAAACAGCTGTAGGAGGACATAAATGTGGTCCTCAACCTCCCATGACAGGGCACCAAGCAGGACAAGGGCAATTTATGAGAATGATTTCCTCTGTCTCTCCAGAATCATCACATAATATTGAGAATGGGCAGTACAACAGTAGGAAGTAGTGGCATATGATATATCAACTGTAAGGCATAGGCGGCTTGACAGGCTGCAGAGACTGGTGCACAGACTTGAGTTGTGTTCATCTAGATTTTGATGTGCAAGATCCATAAAGGGGAGACAGCAAATAAAGGGACTGACATTTTCTCCAGAGGAAATACTCTAAACACACGGGTCTTCAACTGTGAAAAAACACATTATTTCACAACCACACCCATCCTGTTAGTCAGGTTCCCTTGACACTGGCCAAGGTGAAATAAAGCAAGCTATCAAAGATTTTGATATCACAATTATGGCTAGAGAAACTTAGCTTCACAGAAATAATTCAACTCTTTAGACGATCCTTGGCTGTTCCCTTTACATGGCAGCCTTCTACCTGAAGTGCAAGGTCAATCTATCATCCGCATCTGCTGAAGGTTACACTACGTGCACGTCCTATGAGAGGATAAATATGGAGACTACAGTCCTGCCACCAAGAGTGACAGGGACCATCCATTGCACAAGTGCACCCTTGGCAAGCTCAGGCTATGGGATTAAATAGTCTATGTTTGAGAAAGGGATTACGAAAGTGTGCTTTATGCTTTATTTTCTTGTAGACTTTTTCCACACATTTTTTTCTATATTAATCTCACTGCCATTTAACATACCCAAAGCTGGATTCATGTCCATCGCCTTTGCACAGGTAGAAAAACTTTTTTTTTGTTTAAATGCTGTTCATCCTCCACACCACAACTACAATAACCCCACCATTGTACAAAATCTTTCACTGCCCACTGTACTGTATGTCATCATCATTTTTCTTGTGAAATGAAAAGCATTTCCAACCACAAAATGTCTCGTGTATTCACTACAGAGGCAAGGTGTCAAGAATATTCATTTTCTTTCAGCACACACAATAATTATTAAAGAAATGTGGACCACAGAGGAAAACACTGTGGGCATATTTTGAATCACTAATCCTTAATTGTGTACAGTACGTGTCTTTCATTTTCTCAACATTTATCCGACCGTCTCAAGCTTGATAGGGTATGAAGACAGAGTAACAAGCACAATAATTTCCCTCTTTACCTCCCCTTTCTCCCTCTTCCTCCTCCTTTCTTTTTCATTCTTTCTTTGCCTTGTACATTTTCACTGTTAAATGGAATTATGATCAAAGGGTTGGTGGCTGTGTATTGTGTGTCCTAACGTTAGTCACACATCAGTGAGTTGAATTTTGATCTGCCTGCAGTGCCACAGACTAAAAAGCAAGGCAGACGAAGGGTGCGGCGAGGAAGTGGAGGAGGAAGGGGGGTAAAAATGCAAAAATAGGAAACATAGCAAAGGAAAAAACAATATACTCTAGTGCCAGGATCATTTTTGTCGAGCTCTGCCTCTCTCTATCACTCTCTCTTCCTCTCTTGCCATCTTTTTCTTTTTGTCTCCCTTGAAGCTTTTCAGTTAGAACCTTGGCTGCTACCAAGGGAATTGGAGGATAGAGGATGTGTGTGGAGGAGTGGAAGGAGGGTAACAGACAGAAAAAGAGAGATGAAGAGAGAGAGAGAGAGAGAGAGAGAGAGAGAGAGTGTTGGGGGTGGACTGAATAATGAGGTAATGTAATAATGTTTGTCTTCTCTTTGTAATGACAGTGCTGCCATAAAATGTGTCCCCACAAATGTTAAAATGTAGCAAAAAAAAAAAAAAAAAAANAAAAAAAAAAAAAAAAAATCCCTCTGTCATATTCAAAATGTCATTAGAAAATGCCATTTAGTCATCCCTAGCAAATTCACACATACTGCAAATACAATATGCATATGCAGTCTTAAATACACTTCCTTTTTTCTTTAGAATTGTTTCACTGATACTGGAAACTGGGGTGGAAAGTAACAAATTGCATTTACTTTCGTTACTGTAACAAAGTCATTTTGTACTTTTTTGAGTAACTTTCTAAAAAAAGTTCTATTTTTACTTAAGTAATTTTAATTACAAATACTGTGCTTCAGTACATTTTAATTGACGTCTGTTACAGATTAAAAAAACAAAAAACAAAACAAAAATAAAAAATATTTTTAAAAAAATCAGCACGAAGGAGCCATAGACGCGATGCTAAAGATGGAGAGAACGAGCTCAGAGGACTGGGAAACCGATGAGTTAGAAGAAAACAATCCCTGGCCACATTTAAGCAACCAGTTTTGATTTAAAACTAAAAAAAAAGCACACAGCTACAGCATGCAGTGCAAACTTTGCTTGCTGAAAAACGTGGAGTTAGCGGCTTATCAGAACTCAGCATCAAACCTGCATGTGGAGGTAAGTTAACTAACTTTATCCTGTTAAGTATTCATACTAGTCACTAGCTTTGTGACACCTATGTCCAAAATAATAAGCTTTCACTTGTTTCTGGGTTGCAGTTTTCTAGCTACTGAAAAATGCACGTTAATGCTGATTAAGGGTAGCTACTAAGTTAACTGACATGTAGAATGTGCAGCTTCAGTGTGGAATAGTTATTAAATGTTTGTTTTGTAGTCAAACATTACAATGGTTAAATTGACTGCAATTCTTTTTTCCCTCCCAAATGTAATGTCAATTAGTGTTAGAATGCTCAAAGGGATAACACGTTTTAGCAAAGTCAACGTTAAATTTTACTCAGCGAGTATTGCAGCAAAATTGTTTAAATGTATGTATTTTTGCTTTTTTGGTAACAATGTAACTCAGTACTTTTTATTCTGAGTACAGCTGAAAGAAAACACTTTTTTAAAAACTTTTATTTAACTAAATTTTTACACAGGTACTTTTAGTTGAGTAAAATTTCATCAAAGTAACAACACTTTCACTTGAGTAAAATATTTAATTACTCTTTCCACCCATGCTGGAAACCAGTATAAACCAAAATCAAAATATCAAATAACCTTCGCTCTTTGACCTACAGTACATTTTATACTTTAATGTGAATACTAAACATTTTTAAGTATCTTGCTTTACTCCGCTTATGTTATACACACATGTTGTGAATTAATGTATACTGTTTACAAGCAACAGGTATCTCAATATTTTAAGTTTTTTTACTTTACTGAGGGATAGCTTACATTACTGCCCACATTCTTATATTGGTACAAATATATTAGCGCAATAACTGGAAACTCAAAAAAACTCTGGAAAAAAAAGAAGGTTTTCTCAGTTTTTGTCAAGTGCATTTTTTATGGTATTAGCTTTCTGTAGGGCAATGATAATATTCAATTCAACAGTTTCTATATGTGTTCCATGAAATCTCCTCCCCCCGCCTGTTTGGCTCCAAGACCCCAGTTACATATTTGGATTAGTCACAAAAGATCCTGGCTTTGGCCATGCAGTCTAATTATTAGCAGTGCTTAGTCTATCGGGGGAGTCAGGTGTTCATATAATGCAGCCACTAAACTCCTAGTGTTAGTGTTACAGGGATATAGTTAAGTTTACCGAGTAACATGATTAAACTGTCTGAAACTGATGAAAATATTTGTTTGATAAACTGTAGTGAATAACAATATTTTTTTTGTTGTTTTTTTTTCCCCAAATCAGGCTACTGTAATCCATTTACAAGCAATTCATTTTTTTTTAAAGCTTATTGAGAAATGACAAAACTTCAGTACAACCCTGTTATGGGAATTCTAAGCACATTTCAACTCTACTGCTTTTTCTATTCTATTAATAAACCCTTAATAAAGGACTTTAATTATATTTGAAATTAAAATTCACCTGTGACCTCTGTTGGCATTTTATCACACACACAAATGAATCTAGCATGCACAGCAATATCTCTTCACCTCTGCTCAACTCCCCTGATATTCTTTAGTCCAAGAGGTTTTGATGCTTCTTAACTCAGTGTGCAAATACATGCTGTATACCTACAGCATGTTTTGTATGTGCATGTGTTTTTGTGTGTGTACATGTGTGGGTACATGTGTGAACTCTCTTCTGGTACTACACAAGCAAACCTGTCTTTGCTGGAGAGTAAAGGAGTGTGTGCCTGTGTGTGCACTTGTATATTCCTTCAAGTACATGGTACACATTTATTTTGCTATCACTAGTACATACTGAGAAGATCATGACCATCCCCAGGACCACTCCTCCATCTCTCCCCTCCAGAGGGTCTGGGGGTCTTGGCCCAGGGAAGATAATTGGGAAACAGAAGACAAGCAGGCAAAGACAGAAATGCCAAAGCAGTTGTGGTTCACCACAGCTCACAAGGGCCATATTGCACACTCACACCAAACAGGCATGTGAAATCAATTCTCTTAATACACATAATTATCCATATCCTTTTTTCATCTCTAGGTTAGCTAAACTATCCTCTGATTAGAAAGCCTTTTCACTATAATAATTCATACCCTCCAGTGCTTTTCACATCAAAAAGTATAGCATGTCCTCGTAATCTTTGGAACAGAAAGCAGGTAGCTATCCCCAGCCTGAATGCAGTAGTGCTGACCGGGCCAACCTTTGGTGACACAACTAAAACACACATGGTATCTAAGTATCTTTGCTAGAAGAAGAGAGTTCAGGGGTCTTGGCTTGGGAAAGATAATTGGGCAGCAGACAGACAGGCCATACTCAAGCCAGGCCAAATATGTCCAAGTAGCAGACAGACAGACATAAACTCTAGGCAGTTAGTGAGTCCAGTGAGGCCAGAGAAGCACTGACCGGGCCAACCAGTATGTTGACATGTTTTCACATCCAGAACACACCAGGGGATAGATGGGGTCTGTTATGAGGAAGAGATGTGAAACTGCTTGGTGGGGAGGGGGGGGGGCCTTTATCTCACCAGCTTTGTACAAAAACCCTGCATATGATTTAGTGAAACAAAAATACATTTCATTTAAGATAGGTTACAATTATACACCACTAATGATTTGCTTGCTTCAGTGCCAAAAATATTGCCTTCGTGTAGGATATTATGCCGGCATCTACTTCTGTTAAATATGCATATGTACGATTAAAAATACAGGAAAGTCGGAGTTTAATGTGATTGGAAGCAAAGACATTTTCAGCAAAATTGGGAGATGCTTCTCAGTCAAACACCAAGCAGAAGACAGATGGACAATGCTGAAACCATAAAGGACAATACTGGTAAGTTTGCATGTTTAAGCCCAATAAGTACTACCTGTATACACTTCACGTTACTGACAACCAATTTCCAAAACATAAAATCATATTTTACCCAAATCTCCCAATCTTTCAAAATGTTCATGTAATATACCCACTTTAAAATTAAATGTTTCGCCCACTAACATGTACATCCAAAGTTGAAGACACGGTTATTTTTCTTATTTAAAGCAGTCTTGTCCTTGGACAACATAAGTTTTCTTCCATGCAGCTCCATGTGGATCGGTTAAATAAAGTTACTTTGACACAAAATTTAATACACATAGTATTCGCTGTGATGGATTACTTATCTCAAGCATTTTTTTAAATTCTCTGCAAGTTGATTTTTATAGCAAAATGGAATGAACTGAAACCAATGTCAGTCTGGAAGGTAGGAAAAAAAAAAAATTTGCTCCATTCGTCTGTTTTGGGAAATGGTTGTCAGTAATGTGACATTCATGCTGGTTGTGTATATTGGGCTCAAACAAGCAAAAACCTGATGTGGTCTTTAAATCAATGATTGGACCACTTTGAAGATCAACTATGATTCATTAGTCAAACATGCAAGTGGTCAATGGAGACCTTACCCTTCCTTAGTAGTGGATTTAAAAAATTAAACACATACAGTGGGGTCCAAAAGTCTGAGACCACTGTGAAAATGCATCTATTTTGCTTTTCATTACAAACGATAATGTCATCTTAACAATTAGAGTGAAAAACTGAATCTTTAAAAACTACATGAATTTCAGAATATCTTAGTATTTGGTATGCCCCCTTTTACTTTAATGACAGCATGCACTCGAACTGGCATGGACTCCACAAGTTTGTGCAAAACCTGATGACCCAAGTTATCCAGTATGATTTGACAATGTTAGAGCTTCTTGTGTCAGACTTTCTAATTATTTCCAGATTTACATGGAAAACATCATGGATTTTCGATGTGGTCTCAGACTTTTGGACCCCACTGTATGTCAGTGCACAAAGGAGAGTGAGTGTGCTGTGTGTAATAACTCGATCGAAAGCTTAAATCTTTGTTGTTTCACTATTCTGAATGATTTGTGACAGGCTGTTTGACATGGAAACAGCAGTGTCTTGCTTTAGTATAATACAGTACAATTAGCTTAGCTTACTAATGTGTGTATATAAAAGGATCCTGGCATTCAAACAAGTTATCATATCAAAGTCCAAAGATTACATTTAACTCCTATATGGTATAACTCAAATAAGTAAACTCCAAACAAAGGTAGAAAACCTTCCTTTATACATTGATCCACAGGATGAAGTTTGACAAGTCAATCAAAAACAATGAGCTCATATTTGGTATGCTTGAAATCTAGGGATCAGTGTACAAAGATCCACAGTAAGTGACCATATCAGCCTTCCAGATGACATGCCCACACTATGCCTTCACATCCAGGGGACACTAGGAATCTGTTGGGAAAGCTGGGTTAGACAGGGTGAGAGTCACAAATCTTGGTTCTGACAGAGACAGCAAGCAGACAGAGACAGACTGCATAACCCGCCCAGCGGAGGTCTGAATGCAGTACTGTTGCTACAACTAAAGAAATCCCTCATCATCAGCACTGCATCTATCTTGCATTAGACCTCAGAGAGACACTGGGGATCTAATTCTGCACTTTTACAAAATGTTGAGTTTAAATGGAGAGTAAAACGTGGTCAAAAACTACAAGAGACATAATACAGTGAAAGTCACTAACACTGGTGATTTTTTTCTAGCAACATGTTCCACCCATAACATTACTGTTCAACCTGTAACACTCAGCTGAACCTGATTCAACCATAACATCCACTGACTTACCATACCTGTGAACAATTTAATCACACAATAATTAAAGTAATAAAAAGTTTAAAGATAAAAAAAATATATATATTTATCTGTTGTCTCTCCTGCTCCATTCATAAAATAAAGCACATGCTACATGTTCTCCTCAGCTTAACATACCTGTATTTTTTTCAGCTGATGCAGGAGATGTGAGCAACTGTGTTTTAGATGAGATTCATTTTAGATTTGGACCGCATGCTCTAACTCAAAAACCCTTGACGCTGTTGCACATGGTGTAATGTTTCTTCTTAATATCCTTTTGAAGAGCATGCCCAAATATAGAACAGCTGTTAAGGGGATTTGGGCCAGGTTTGAGACCCTGTATATGTGTGTGTGTGTGTGTGTGTGTGTGTGTGTGTGTGTGTGTGTGTGTGTNTGTGTGTGTGTGTGTGTGTGTGTGTGCCCCAGGGAGCCAGGCTCAGACCAAATTACCTGTCAGGGGTTGACATCACCTACCCCCCAGCCAATCATACACAGAGGACAACTGGCCCCTGCATCAAGGATCCTGTGATCTGTCAACCCAACTAGCTTTTTTCTTTCTTTCTTTCTTTTTCTTTCTTTCTTTCTTTCTTTCTTTCTTTCTTTCTTTCTCATCAGGACATCCTCCAACACAAGAGGTACCCAATGTCTCCCTCTGGTGCTAGTTACACACACACACACACACACACACACACACACACACACCTGAAGGCAGATGTGTCAGGGGTCTTGGTATCCTTGGGGTCCTGAAACCCCTGGCCATCTATCATCATGCAGCTATCATCACTTTTGAACAAATGCCTCCCAACATCCCAACACACATCTGCATGAGACTCTGAGACAAAATGCCCCAAATAAATTGCCCCACAGCTTGCATACATGTAACTGAAAATGAATGTCACTCATCAGCAAAATACCTACACATGGAGATACAGACCACAATTTTTCCCATCACGTTTCAGTCTCTCTTTTATCCTTTCTATCTCTCTCTCATGCACACACCCTATGACCCCCCCCCATGATCACCAGAGAATGAGAAAATAGTCTGAACTAACATGTCTGATTGGGTTGCACTTGTCAAAACAGCAGTAGGAGGCAGGGACTGAAGCTGAATGTTCTCAAGACTGTTCTCTCAAGGTCACAGATGTTTCAACTAGAGTTCCTACAGGGAAAAGACATGACTGACTACCGAGCCCACATACAGTAAGTGATGTGTATAATGTGTTTTAGTACTGTGGACCAAGGTTAGATACTGCTATCATTTCTTGAAGCGAATGCATCAATGTCTGTGTGCCACAAAAGAGTAATTGTTTGTGAACCACATGCCACAGACAGATAAAACTACACTGACTACAAACTACACAGCAATCATTTTCACTAATTACTAGAGAAATCAATTAGTTTAGAAGTGGCTGCAAGAAAGGGAGGCTTAAATTTGGGCCCCTTCAACAAATCATTGAGAACACATGAAATAACTATTCTTAGCCAGTAGAGGCTAACTATCACTTTACGTCTTGCATATAGAGTACGTACAAATATAACCTAATGATAAAGGTCATTTTGTAAAATGCATTTCTCAGTTTGACAATAATGATGAGCACAAAAAACAGCGGAAGAGAAGTCTGTAAAAGTTGTCACATATGAAACTAATCACAGCCTAAAGAGCCGCGACTTTTTTTGAGGCAGTAGACCAAAGGATAACAAACACCTAAGCTGTCTGAGCTTAATAAAGGATTTTTTTGCAGCACCACTGATATTGCCTGATAAATCAAGTCCTGCATGCACATGGAAATGCATCATCTGATTTATCCAAGCACCGTGAAAACTGAAATTGCTTTTTTCCTCTGTGACAACACTCCCCCTCCAGTGCTGAAGGGCTTTTTTTTAAACCTAGGAGCTTCAGCCAGTTTTTCGATGTGTCAGGATTTCTATTCATTTGTAGTTCAGGCATGTGAAACCAACACAGGCTCACCCTCATGTAAATATCCTCACTTCAAGTCAATGTAAACCCATTTCCACCCAGGAACAGCTGGACTTAAAGTTATTTAGTGATGCTGTCAGGCGATTTATTCCTACTTGGTCCAATTTACATGGAGCTTTCTCCATCTCAAGCCATGCGGCTTCCTTGTCAAGACTGAATGTGTGTGTGCAGACCGGAGTTTCAGCATTGAGTCTGAGATTGACTAGCTGTCACCAGATATTGATTTCCTCACGCCTACTTAGTTTATAGCAATAAGCCAAGGGTAAATCCCAAGGTACAACACAGTCCCTGCATGGACAGGAACCTGCAATTTACTAATGCAGCGCAGTGTTTTGGCTGTATTTTTATCCAGTGATGTAAAATCTGCGCTACACTAACCAACTCTGATGCATATTAACATGCCTCTGTACTATATGGATATACAGAATATGAGGTTTGGGGCACAATGTTTGGATGAAAATCAGCCCCAGGTAGTGTTTTTTCAATAAAAGTTTCAATATTAAAATGCCATTACATTGTCATACAGCCCACAAGTCTCTGGAATTATGATGTTGTGGTTTTAGTCAGCTGATAAGTGATCATTGTTGTAATGATCCGAGTGGTTAATCACTCTCTAAAAGAATAATGAGAGGATGCTTGTTAGCTAGCCAAACACCTGCGAGGGCAGACGTTTCTTGTGTGTGTGTATATGTGTATGTGTGTGTGGCTGGACCTAGTCCAAATACAGTACTAATACCTGCACTCGTTCCCAGCCTAATAAAAGAACCTGGCACAGAAACTACTTCACTCATCGCCTACAGCATATCCAGATAAAATATGAATCTGCCACAGTCATTTTCTTTTCTACATCTCCAACATCATGTATTGACTCACTCTTTTATTCCTCAAATTTTTTTTTCTGGTATTTCACTTGTCTGTGTCTTTCTTTCTAATCTTTATTAAAACCAGCACTAGTTTGAACAAAAAGTAATTGTAAGAGCATAACACATTATAGCAAACATGCTTGTTCTGAATGAGGGCTGTTTTCTTGTTATTTAGCATATATAGTGATTTTTTGAGAAACAGACCTGATTGCTCTGTAACATAGGACAGTCCATAGGACAATGGATAGAGTTTTGAGGTAGGTATCAAGGTAAGTCCAGAAGTCCTTTTCAGTACTTGTTGAGACATGAGGGCAATTTAAAAAAACACACTGCCAGAGTTAACATGACAATAAGGGCAAATACCATCACAAAACTGTCCCCTTGTTCATAAAAGCCTGTTACCAGCCTCTTTTACTGTTTGCCTCAAAAGAAGTGTTACTACAGTATTTCTTCATTCACATGTCAGGGAAGCTATTCATAAAACTCACCGTCACGTAAAAATTAAGACTTGTTTCAGTCTGGTGGTAAATTTTGCTGAGATGAAATCTGAACAATGTATGTAAACTGTATGTGTCTCATATATGTTAGTGATCAATAAATGTGATATATAAGGCCATTGATTAGTAAGATCAATTTATACCTTCTGTGTGCATGAGGCGGTGAGGGTCCTCTCAGGTCCGCATGATGCAAATTTTGTCGGCTGCTAACATCACAGGGTGTATGCATAGACCTCTGAACAGACCTCCGTGTGCCTCCAATTATTTGTGACTGTGCCGACTTGTACATTTCACGCCCTAGAAAAACAACATGGATGCTACATTTGAAGAGGGGTTATGTGAGGAGATCTACCCGCATTGTATAATTACATAATTAGCCCAAACATTGAGAGGAGAGGAAAATTTGTGCAGGCATAAGTGGAAGTATCTACGAGACAGATTTGTAAAAGAGCAGGCAGGGAGTGTGTGTATTCCCTGATTGTTTTCCTCCTGAACTGGTTCTATGGCTACAATAAACACCAGGACACAGTGTGTCCCACATATGTGGAACACATCCTCCAAGCGGACACCAAAACGTAGTATAACAGAACTGTGTAGGCATCCACTGGCAAAGTCTGCGCCCACTACTGTACATACCATACACGTCAGTATGGAAGTATAAATGGGGCTTGATTCAATTCATCTAAATGGCAGGTTTTGATCTGATGTCATACACATTCTTGTGGCACTAAGCCTCTTCCTCGAGAACCTCTGAAAACTATGGAGAGAACACGCTCCTCTCTCTCTCTCTCTCTCTCTATACAGTAGTTTGTGTGTGTGTGTGTTTGTGTGTGTGANCTCCTCTCTCTCTCTCTCTCTCTCTATACAGTAGTTTGTGTGTGTGTGTGTTTGTGTGTGTGAGGGGGGTAAGCATGTACAGACCAGCCAGATCAAATAGATCTCCAGAATTCTCCATATCTTCCGGGCCTTAGTTGAAGAGTGTGATCTACTATATGCATTGCCCAAGGAGAGACACACAAGTCCCTCTTCAGTTACTATTACATCTGGGCAACAGAGTTGGTATTACACTCAGTCCTTCCCTGTTAACTTTCCTTTTTTCTTCCTCAAACCGTTATACAGGCAGGACCGACAAAGGCCTAACAGTGAGGGAGAGCCCTGTAAAAATAGTATATGTAGCAAATAATTTTATTTTATTTTTTTGTCAGTTATTGATGCTCTAAACATCCGAAAAAAAAATCAACTTAACACAACACACACACACACAAAGGCTGTATAAAGTCAGCTGCAGTATAAACTGATTCTTCAACTTGCATTTCTACAGCATTGGTCAGTAGATTGGAGCACCGTTGGCACATAGTTTCCTGAGGAAAGCCTCTTTTTTGCATTGTTTCCCAGTGAATGTCAAGCCAGATTAGGGGCACAGCAGAGGGACAGTGGAGGGTGAAGCATTTGACGTGCATCATGGGTTGAGGCAGGCGGACCCCCTGCCGGGTGGCCTCGGCTGTCGTAACCTTTAATTACAGCTACATTGACAGGGTTGCAGATGGTCCATCTGAAGAGGGATTAAGGACACACAGTGAATAGAATATTTTCTCTGTGAATCTCCATCTCTGTCACTGTCGTTATCCCTTAGCGTTTGTTTATTCTGCATTGACTCTCTGTCTACATTTGCCTTTCACTGAGATGTCTCCATGAGGGCTTCATCAAATGATATTCACAATCTGACAGGTTTCTTACAATGAAACTGTAGTATCCTGATGCAGCCTAGACTCCTATATTACATGCAACCACTCTGAATAACAATTAAGATTTAGAGGAAATGTAAGGCCTGTTTTTTGGGGGTACAAACATAACTTTGGCAAGAACATTCAGTGTCAGCATAGGAAGATATTTGATATTCACATGTTGTGTTGTACAGTATGGAGGTCAGGATGGTGTTTTTCACTACAGCCATTACAGCCATCCTTTCATGCTGTTACTCAGCATTTAACTTTTTTAACCATCATCATATCTTTTTCTACTCGTAGCTTTTTTTGTATAACTTTTGAGTAATGTGGAAAGTGTAAGGAAAACCCTTTTGAAAATATGGTGGCGATCTTTTGGTCTTCTTGTTTTCTAGTTAGGCTGGAAAAAAAAATGTTATAAAATACATGAGCATGATTTGTAGAAGACGGATATAGTTGCCAGAATATATAAAGATGGGCTTATATGACCAGAATATGAACTTTGAACTCCTGTGGGGGAACATGGTGTGAAATGCTCAAAGAACAAGTCAACTGACATCAAATAAGGTACTAAACTCCATATCCTTTTCCAGAAAACCATGAAAATCAAAGTAATTTTATCTCTTTGAAAAACTTCAAAATAAAAAATTAAGCATATAACAGAATTTTTTTCTTTGACTTTTTTTTTTTCCTTCTATTCATTCTCCTAAAAGCTCCTCTTTCCTCATTCATGAAATATTACAGTTGCATTTTTATTTCTGTGGGACGTTCTCAGAAAAAAGCTCTCGGTAATTGATGTCATTACCATGCATCACCTGTCATTGGCTCCATAAATGCACAGGGACAGAAATTCACTCAAATGGCAGTGAGGAAGAGTCAGACACAGGAAGGTGAAACTACACAATGGAGAGCACTTGGATAATGACATGCATTTGTTCCTTTTAGTCACATACTGACGAGAACAAGAACAGAGAGAGAATAAAGTAAAGCAGGGAAAAGAGAGAAATAGACACAGGAGAGGAGTAGAGAGGGAATGCTAATAAGAGAGAGGAGAGCAATAATTTCTTCAAGTGATTGCATAGATGAGGGATAATTTATTATAAATGTGTGCCTAGCTTCCTTTGACTTAGATGCATTAGCCTTGCCCCATCACTGTTTCTCAATAGATAGCTGGAATCGCAATTTAGGCCCCTAGTATTATGCAAATAGCACTGTTGGCCGAGTCCTAATTCATAGATTACACCCGGTGGCCCCTTGCCAAACCATTGTCCCATAATTAATGACTCATTGCCAGTTCTTTCCTCCAGTAAGGTTATTGCTATTTACAGCTTAAACCCGAGAGGGAAAAGCAGCAGCGACAGACACAAAGTGGATTTACGAGATCAATAAAACATGCAAACAGGAATACACCAAACTTTTAAACATATAACTGATTAGTAAAAAAAATAATGTAAATAAAAATAAATGGATCGTGCAATTTATAGATTGTTATAGCTTCTAATTAGTATGGGGATACTGTCACCTATCATGGAGACATAATGGACTCAAATGAATTATATGATAGATAATGAGACGATTTTTGCAAGCAAAACAGAACTATGCCATCTGTGGTTTATGTGATTTTAAGGCTCAAGGGACAGCTTGGATTGATATTTACATGTAGCCATTATGGTAGCTACTGTATGTCTGTTTGGATGTTTATTCATACATCTAAGCATGTAAACATCTACACAAACACTTGTAACTTTGTAATGATTTAGCATTAACAGGCTGTTGCTGTTTTAATTCAACTTCAGGCACAGTTAGAATCACACAGTCTCAATTCAGGTATACTTAAACATTGATCCACACTGCTTTATCTCTCTCTCTCTCTCTCTCTCTCTCTCTCTCTCTCTCTCTCTCTCTAAAACACACAAACACAGCTTTTATATTCTCTCCTCCCAAAATATGCCTGCAATGTTGAAAGTGCATGCATGAGGGCTGGCAGCCAACACTGTCTCACATATTTGCAGAATCTCTCGACATTAAACATCATGAAGCGTGCAGCAGGAGGAAACGGTCCAGGCAGAAATCAGACCTGCCCCTCCAAATAAATATCATCCTGCCGTCTGAGGCACATCCCTCCTAGATAACCTGTCTGCTGAAAACAGCTGCAGACAGACACACATACACATAAAAACAAAAATCGTTGCCAACATATGCATGCACACACGGGCGAATGAGTGTGCGCGCTTGCAAACACACACACACACACACACACACACACACACACACACACACACACACATTCAAGCAGCATGAAACATCAGCCTTGGACATGACTGGAATGCAGACAGACAGCCATGTGTAAAAATGCCTATCCCTCCATCCATTCACCCATCCACTTATCCACCCATCCATTTGTTCATCCGTCCATCTGTCTGCCAATTCGTTTATCGGTCCATCGATCTCCCACCCATCTGTCTGTTCATCCATCCATCAAACATGGTTTTGAATTAGGGTCTGAGACAGCAGCTCTGACCTGGAGGCCAGGATGTTTTGGACAGTTCCTGAAAGCATTTAAGAGATATGAATAAAATACAGTATAAAAGTCACATTTTACAGGCATAATCTCATGTATTTATTGTTGCAGCTAACAGTTTTCACTAATTAAACTAAAACTACTTAAGCTTCCATTGCTTCCTCTGCCAATTACACCAATTAAAATTATGCCAATTATGTTTCTTAAGTTTCAGTTTAGCAGTTAGAACTCAGCCAAAGTTAGTGTCAGGTGCTTGGTGGCAAAATAACATCTACTGGCTTTTAAGAGTTGTTTTCCAAAACACTGAGAACCTTTATGGGAGAGAAATTTTTGAATTTCACTTTAAAAAAAGAAAATGGATGATGAAGTTTTGATTTTCTGAGTCTGAATTAGAGCAATGCAGACATGACAAACCTTTCACCAGCACACAGCACAAAGAAACAAACAAAAAAAAAAGATTAGCAGGAAGATGCAGTATAAAGAGCTGCACTAAAACATGTGTAAACATGTATGTTATGTACACTAATTCTCACATACACACACACACACACACACACACACAAGCATAAGACTAACCTGCCCACAGCCAAGGTCAGAGGGNACACACACACACACACACACACACACAAGCATAAGACTAACCTGCCCACAGCCAAGGTCAGAGGGCTGCAATATAGATGAGCATATTTGATCAAAGTAGGAGAGGTTATGCAAATAGGATCCCTGCAATTAAAGCAAATTCATGTATAATACATCAAGCCTCTTCACTGGTGTGCGTATGCGTCTGCCTGTACCTTAATATCCTGGGGCCAACAAGAGGTGTGGCCACTTTTCATTCCTTCAAGTATGGTATTAAAATGTTGGATTATTTGCTGTTTTCAATCAATTTAAAACTTCAGTGAGCAACCTCATATGTTGGAGACTCCAAATGCCAGCAAGATTTATGCACTTCAATACCCAGGAATCTTGTAATGTGATGCTACTAACATGAAAACACAATGCTCATGTTTGCCAGCCCAGCCAGCCTGTGAATACTTCAGTACTTCATACCTAAGGATACCAAAAGCTAAGGAGTTAAACATAAGGATTTTATTTAAGCTGATATGGATAAATCTGTGACACTTTAGTTTTCAAGATGGTGGGACATTCTGTTTAGTTACAGCTCTGCTGTATGAGGTGGCAAATGTGATTAATATGTCTTTACAAGAAAATCTTGGTTTGCATTGTCAATTCATTTATTACCCTTTTTACAGTTGTCTTGAACCATCAGTTATTGGCAATGTTTTTATGCCTTCTGTCTATAAATATCACATCTTGTCAACTTGGCAATATGCTCCACTGTCCACCCATTCTTACAAACTGAAATTAATACATTTTGAACTATTTTCTGCCACTTCCAGGAAAACCATGCACAATTTCAGTACTGATACACAGACAAGGTCTCAGGCCAGTATTACACTTGAAATTAACTATTCGCATATGCACATACCTATCTTGCGTCCTCACAAAATGATGCTTTACATTTCAAGATGCAGTTGTGGGGTCAGTAATGTCAGCTTTTGTCAAATGATGTCAGCCGCACAGCAACTGTGACGACCAGAAAAATGGCTGAAGGTTTTGAGGAGAAGTTGATCGTCTTCTAGAGAGCTTGGGCTGGATCGGGAACCACTAATGTATGGATCTGTAAAGCCCACTGAAACATTGTATGTGATCCTGGGCTATAAAAATAAATTTGACTTGACTTGAATCAAGCACGTCAGAAAGTATCCCCAACTACATGATATATTCCCACAGTTCCACAGAGACAAATATGCCCGCCAGAAAATTCAGCATAAAATCGACCTCAATTAGCTTTGTTTATGCTATTGTGCAAAATCTGAAGTAGTTTTGAAGGTGTTCCACTGTCGACAACAGATGATGTTTCAGTTCTCACATTGCCCCCTAGTGTTTATAGTATTGAATCCTCCAGAGTGATGTAAAGTACACAAGCAAGTGTGTTAGCAACACCACTGGCATAGCAACTGTGCATGCAAGAGTATATGTGTAGTTAGAATCAATTGTAATCCTTGCCTAATACAGATAGAGATATGTATTTCCTCACATTAGATACATTTATAAATACAGTGCGGTATTCTGAGGTCTAAGTCTGATTTTATTAAGTTATGGAGTAATTTGACTTTGTTGAATGAAGTTGTGTGTTGCATGAGTTTCTCTCACACAAACAGAATTCAAGCAGATGGCACAAACACAAGATGTCCATTCCAGCATAAATATATCTACAGTTCAGTTATCATTGTTTATTATGCATATGGTGTTAAAAAAAATACATGAGCATATACTGTATGAACACCTATTTCTACCTTGGGTGAGTGATCACAGCAGGCCATATGCTGTGCTTAATCAGCTGAAAATTCATTTTGCTACCCTGAACCGGTGCCAAGTCAAGAGGAAAAGACTTTTTAGCTCTTTTAGCTCTTTTGCGTGGTTCTCTTCTGCATAGATTGCAGATAAAAGCAAAAGTCATGGATTTATGAAGCTGAGTGATAATGCAACATGGTGCTTCTGAAAAAAAAAAAAACAAAACAAAGAAGTTTACAATTGTGCAAATATATTGACATTTATGAGGAGCTTCTAACCAGAATAGAAACAAGCCTTCCAGTCAAAGACTTGAAATGCTCCTATATGGTTAAAATGATGTTAATCAAATGAAAACATTTTATACTGTGGGTGAAACTGAAATTTTGATTGAAAAAAAGCATCATCAGTTACTGTTAGTATTTACTGAATGCATAACTACAAAATAATAACAAAAAGCAACAACATAAAACAAAAACAAACCTTCAGTGGATATAAAAGGTATTTCACCCACTGAATTTGGTGTATTCAGGATCTTTCTAGCATGGACACTTGCTTACAGACCTCACTATTCCCCGACTGGCTGTCTGTCTCACTGTAATTATGCTTATCCTCTTTTGGGGTGACCCCCACCCTCCCAGCCCCATTTGCCCCTGAAATCTTTATGGAGCCTGAGCCAGTTGTCATGGAAACAAGGAGTACGCCAGGCACATGGTCCCCCCCCTTTGAATACAATTAATATGCAGCCTGATTTATCCCTCTTTCTTAGGAGGGGGTGCAGGGAAGGGTGTGTGGGAGGGGGAGGGGGGGATTTGGTTAATTGGGGTAAGAGAAAAGGGAGGTGAGGGGGAGATGAAATGAGCAGGGTTTTTTTAATGCTTCTGTATTTTTGGGTGTGAGGATGTGTAGCTGTGTGAGAGTGGAAGGATGTATTGATAGGAAGGGATAAAAGAGGATAAGGAAAAGGAATGAGATGATTTTAAGTCAGTCTTCAGCTTCCCACAAAATTGTTTTCCCCTTTCATTTTAAAACTGACATTTGTGACATGAAGAAGGGTGTCGACAGAAGGAAAGAACTGATTGAAAGAGAAATGTGTTGCCTAAAATATGTAGCTTTTGGTTTGAAACATCTTAGCCTTCATTTATGTGTTTAGTTAAGACCAAGAATCAATTTAAAAATGTACTTGTCTCCCTCCCTCACATTTTCCTTTTTTTCCAGTCCTTCAGTTTCCTCGTCTTGCGTATTTCTCTTTTCTCATCCTCTCTCTGCTCTCCTTTCAGTCTCTCCATCTATTTATCTCTCTCTCTCTCCTCTTACATATCCATCAACTTCAACAGCACACATTATCCTCCCTCATTAGACACAACGTGAGAGTCCTCCAGCTGTAGCAGAGGGCTTGATCTTACAAGGGGGCGTGACAGAGAGAGCAAAGAGGGAGAAAGAGAAAGAACGGTAGAAAGAGAAAGAAGGAACATAAGGAGGAGCAAGCCTGAGCGAAAAAGAGAGACAGAGAGAAAGATGAGGGGAGCGCCAGGTGACAGCCACACAGAAGCAGTCGAGTGGAAAGAGCCAAACGCTGGAGCCAATTAATTCCCACCACATGTTTTGAGACAAAAGCCCAGGCACTTGACCCTCCTGTGAGCTGAGAGATGGAGGAAGCGAGGAATGGGTGTAGGCAAAAGTAGGAAGACTGGATAAAGGGAGTGACAAAGGGTGGATGAAGGAAGAAAAGGCAGAAAGCAATACAGACAGAAAGCTAGAGAGACAGGTGCAGAGAATCAAGAGGCAAGATGGGAAGAAAGAAACAAGGGAGACAGACAGACAAATGAGAAGCAGAAGAAGGATGTGAAGAGGAAAGGAGGGATGTTTTGGAAATCATACAATTTCTGGCCTCCAAGTGGAGGTGCTGATTGGTGGAGGTTCCCGAGTGTGCTGCAGCCAGGTTCTTGGGTTCTTGTGAGCTGCTTCAAACAGCTTCTTCTGTCATAGATCATGTTGCCAAAAACAAAAAAAAAAAAAAAAAAANAAAAAAAAAAAAAAAAAAACAACAGATATTTGACAAGAGCTGCAGTGGTAAAATATGTGTTGACCATTAGGTATGATTGAGCTGTTGGGCTACTGGGCTGATGTATTGAATATTTTAGCATTTTATTGATTATTTTTATTGGTTAGTAATTTGAAAAAGTAATACAAATAATGTATAAAATGATGACAGTATTGTAACATTTTAATTAAGGATGTCATTTTGATGCTTAAGCATTAAGCATGTATATTTTACAGATGTAAATGTAAGTCTGATTGGCCCATGATTATGTATAGCATAAAATCTGCGTTTTTGTCTCTATTGCATTTTGAATATTAAAAAATGGCTGAAAATGTAACTAAAAAAAAGAAAACAAAAAAAAACAAAACAAAAAAACTTTTAGAGTAGAAAACACAACTTTTTAAAACTTAATGAAAACAGAAATTTAATTCTGCCCTACTTTATATTTTTTCATCAGAAATAAGTATACTCTTACTGCACTACATTTAAGCTGTTTCCAATTTTCATCTTCAGCTCAATTATTTAAAGGCTTGCTAATTGTATAACATTTAGCAAGCCTTGTGTAACATAACATATAATACATGTAACATATAATACACTAATAGTGCGTTTTAGTAATTAAACTGACGGTGTGGAGTAGTTTGATAATTTGGACTTCAAAAAACTTATGGATTGAAGTTGTAATAGTTTAACACTCTAAGAGGCATTTGTCTTCAATGACAACTTTTTCTTGTAATACTTTGTAAAATTATGCTATTGTGCTTCAGAAAACTTTTAATGGATGGGTTTTACTTTCCCTCTATTTCAGCAAAAAAAAAAAAAAAAAAAAAAAAAAAAAAAAGCTTAACTAAAGCTATAATTGTCTTTCACTTTAAGGTGTGTTGCACTTTAAACCAGTTTTAGTGATTTCACACAATGTCAATGTGTTTCTACACACCACATGATACATGGAATTTTAGGATTCTCAGCCCCATTTTGGCCTCTCAACCCTGGTTGTCCCTTAAAACTTTATGGCACCTGAGCCAGTTGCCATGGAAACAAGTGGATATAAAGGACAATGCCAGCCTTTTGCTTCTTATCAATAAGCTACCTGAGTTCCACTTGATATACTTTTGTTGTTTATGAGCAATCACATAAGTACCATGCTTACTCAGCACTGAAGTATGTTGCTGCAAAACATGTTATGATAAATGCTAGGGCACATTATCAAGTGATGCATCATGGACTTATCAGGTGTTTCTGGTCTTGGTCTCAGACACCTGGGCGACTCCCCTGAGGTCGATCAAGCTTTACCTTGTCACCTAGCAGCAATTTCCTAGATTGAGGTTTGATGCAGCTTTCTCAGCTGTATCTGTGCTGTGTCTGATGGCCCATCGATACTTTACTCCTACAATGCTGCAGTGTCTTACAAAGAGACTGCCATGCAAAGCACCTTCACGCTTCCTCCACCAACAAGTGCCTAGCTCTCCTGCCCTGTCTGTGCACCCTCAAAACAGGCCTTCGTATTTACTGCTTTTCTGTTCAAAGACTTCTTACATGGGGTTTTTCTATATTACAATTACTTCAAGCATGAAAAGGATGATGTCAGATGTCAGATGAGACATTTCTGGATTACAGATATTGGCAAGAACTTAAGTTGCCTTTGCTATCAATCTACTGATAGCTTCCAGTCATGTGCTGTGTGGAGCAGTGGAGCAGCCCTCCAGCCTGTTTTATGGTGTCTGCTTTCTCTCTGTCCTTGGTGAAGTTGATGAAACCAGTGATATGGTCTTCCCCAGAGTGTCCAGACAGCAGCTAAAAATGTGCTTGAGGGTTCTCTTTCTTGTTCTTACAGATGGAGTTTGCTGGTGGCTTTGCCTTTTGTAGGGCAGGCTGGCTGGACTGGGGACGACATTGTGCCTACTTTGAGTTGGGAGTTTAATGCTGTGTAGCTCTGCCCTCAGTAAGTCCTGCCATTCTCTCTGTGTCTTGATCCCATCTTGTCTAGGCTCCCTGCTAACACGTCCCCACTGATCTGCTGGCCCTCTCCTCTTCAACTGTTACTAACACCTTGTTCTGAAGATTTGCTTCTCTGCTCTGGGCTTTGTCAAGACAAAGGGCTGCAAAGGTTCCCAGTTCAGCACTTCCTGTGGTCTTCCAGTGGTCAAAATTGAGTAGCATAAATATGACTCCAGCTGCTCAACTGCAATCTCTGCCTTCCACTTCTGTACAGTCTGAACAGCCCTCTCAGCTTCAGAGATTTTGGAAGGATTAAGTACTGCAGCACTTCTCTCATTTGCAAAACTCTTCACCCATAAACATCAAAGGGAGCCTCAGTTTGCATGTGTTTGGCTTGGATAGTCCCAGCAACCTCCCCAGGCAGCGACTGACTCTCCTCTCCAGCTCAGAGATAGTGACGATTGGGAGCTCATAGAGGAGCAGCAGCCAGAGGATCTCTGGCAGGCCCTGAAGGTCATGTCTTGGATTTCTCTGGTAAGTCTGTCCTATCCACCTTGTTCTACCACTCCTCTAGCTCTTTATTCTTGATTCTGAGGCTGCTGTCAAAGTACTTTTCACTTGCTTCTCCAAGATAGAAGGGACGAGTGTACCAGATACAATTAACTGAAACTTTCCGTGACTCTTCCTTTCTTAAACACCATTTTGCTGTCTTGAAAGTCATTCTGGTGCACCCCATCAGATTTGCTAGCCTTCTTTAGTATCCAGGTGGTTCCTAGTGCTGATTCAGCAGTCACTGTCAACACATCACGAAAGTGTGAATTAGTGTTTGGTGGAATCTGGACTTGGATTTGGGACCTCTGCACTCTGGTTCAGCAAATTTCATCAACATATTCATGGCCAAAGTGTCCAGTGTCACTGAGATGGTATGATTCCCCTGGTGAGACTCTCAGGTTGAAATTGTTGTGATAGTCCAGAGAGAGAGAGAGAGAGAGAGAGAGAGAGAGAGATTTCATCGAAGGAATGTGGTGTCTCACCAGAGTCTCCTTTACCAGCTTGTGGGGGATTGAACCATAGGCCGGGGTACTCAAATACAAATCTTAAAGTCCATAAAGAAGACAAAGGACATTTATTAAAGTCAGTCAAGCCAGCGTCAGATTGGGATCCCAATTGTTACTGAGAATTTAAGGTGTTGAGTGGTAGGGGATGGGGGTGAGGGTGGGGATGCAGATGACAGTGGAGCAGTCGGACATTCAGTTTTGCTTTCTCCGCAGTGGAGTGGAATTTTGACTCGTTGCATCGCAGTGATGTCCTGCAGATAATACTAATAATACATATGAAAAGTATAATTTGCTCAGAGTCCAGAGATGGTTAGGTCTGGATCTGGACCGGAGTCCGGATTTTGAGGATAATTGCCATAGGCGTTGTCCAGGTTAGCCACAAAACCACCGGATCTCTGCTCTTCTCCTTTACTTCTCTGAGGAGTGTTTGACAGGAAGTTGATTGTTGCGGTTTTTTTCCATATTAAAGTATTGTAAAGATTTCAAAGTAAATATTTAAATTAAATGGAAATCTATATATGTCGACTTTAATGTCTGCATGTAACATTATTTTATTATCACACTTTGTTATCAAATTGTTTCAATTAAAAATGAAAGAATTATTAAAAGTTTAATTACTGCAACAGGGGCCACAGAGAAATACAGTAAAAGTGAAAATTCACATACAAAATTAAAATTGATTTTTTTTCCAAAATTACAAAATAACATTATACACCATAGCCTTTATTTTAATTTAATTGTTTCTGTCAGTTAAAACTATACAAGTCAACAAAAAAGGGGAGACATGATAAGGCACCAAAATGTACTGATACTGTCCTGTGTTATTTTATGTGGTAAGAAATGAGAGGAATTTAGGCTGGTGATTTGGATGACTGCTTGCTGCCACCAGGCTTGGGTTTGTGGAATAGCAGCCAGAGTAACACGGAGATAGAGAGGGGATGAAGAGTGAATAAAAATGGGAGGAGGACAAGGACGAGAAGGAGGAGAAAGGGGTAAATGAGAAAGGACTGACATACAGATGGCATGATAAAATTATAAATTCTGGTCTTGGTCACAAATGCTGTTGCTTGACTGCATTTATTAATTGCCCCAACAGCACAGTTCCAATGTACTATCTATGATGTCGTACTGAGAAACAGCTGAAGTTATATTTCATATTAATATAGAGTTTTTGTGGAGAAAGAGCACAGTTTTGTAGCATCAGTTACTGTGCTTAAAAGTAGTAGTTGAAGATATACTAAATGTAGACTGCTGAACTGTGCCAGATTTTCCAGAATCATTGCTGATCTGTGGTGTTGGAGAGGAAGAAGAAGCTCTGATGCGGAGGAATGAAAATTGCTCTCACACTAATTTTTATGTTCAGTGAATCCAGCAGGTGCTCAACGTCCTGATACATACATACGTACGTTTTTAAAGAACAGAAAAACAAATCAGCTTGTTTTAATCTTTTTAATTTCACTTCTCCTTGTCAGACTAAAAGCTAGAGGAAAAGAAAGACTGTCAAAAATGATGCACAGAGAAAATGCTGACGTTTGATTGCCTAACCAATTGCCTCCCCCACCTCAACATGTTCAACATCGCATGTTAGAAACATTTCTCCTGGACAATAGACTGAAACAAGTATTCGGGGGGAGCAATCTCATGCTAGAGATGCCATTAGAGGGGACCGCTAAGAACAAGCGAACAAGCGATTGAACAGAGTACTCTCCTGGAGAGCCACAGTATAGAGACTGTTCTTTCACTGAGCTAGTCTCTTAAGTCTCTCTTTATCTCCTTTACTCCTCTGTTGTTTCCTTCCTTCCTTCCTTCCTTCCTTCCCTGCTACCCTCGACTGTCTCTTAAAAACACATTTTTGTTACCTACAGGACATAAACATACTCGTTAGTCATTATAAAGAGTAAAAGAAAACCTCAGAACAAGGCAGAAAGCCTACTGAGAATATTGTGAATGTCAAATCTGTGATGCCGTCACAGATTTGACACGCACATTTCTGCTGCACTGTTGATGAGTGTAGTTTTTAACAACTGAGACTGCTTAGATGAAGGGGGCATCATTTCTGCATCTCTGTAACACTACATTTACCTTGTCAAATTCTGAGTGTTTATATTTAAGAAACACATTTTCCAACACAGAAGAAATGTAATCACGAGCAAACATTGTTAGCATGTCGTTCTCACTTGGCGCTGAACATGGTTTTGGTGGTATGGGTTTTGTGCTATACAGATAAAAATGTGCTGGCCTTTTGACAAAACCAGCCTTAATGTTTCAAATCTATTAAATCACATATTAAACCTCTTACAGACTTAAGTATCTCACTGACTTTTTTGTTTTGTCATTAACAATTTGATTCTGTGCTGGAGAGATAGATAATTTGTGCATTAATTTTATAAACTGCCATGGTGAGAGACTTCCCAACTCAATCTTGAGCAGTTCTAAAAGAACTTGCGTGGTTTCTTGCATTTGTTTTACAGTTGTATGTTGATCTGGACATTGTTGATACATACAATTTGAACTGTGCTGTACTCTGAACACGCTAGCATTGCCTGATTTGGCTTGATGACTGAAAATCTGTTAACTCTGTTTCTTAGTAGCTATATCCAGTGAGGGGAGCATTTTAACAGCCATGGTAGGGAAGTGTTGGGGCTTTGCAGGCTTGAAATCTTGAGGAAAAGCTGTCGATTAGCAATTAGATTAAACTTTTTTATTACTTCTGCCACAATACTTCAGTCTTTTTTTTTTTTTTCCCCCACATCCCTGAAGTACAGGAANCCCCCCGCCCCCATAACATTGCTGACAAAAACTGAAACATGCTCTTATTATCTAATATCAAACATCCCTATTATGTTAATTGAAGGATTCAACAAACTTCATAGATTTCAGACTTTTAACACTCATATCTTTATTTTTTGAGAGTCCAACCAGCTAAAATCACTATCGTCTTCTTAACCTATACACATTTGTAACAAAAGTTACATTTTTTACACCCAAAATTCCATATGTGCATCATCAAGCTCCAATATCACACAATAATTCCTGTATAATAAAAATGTTCCCAAATGTTTTGTGATCTTTTGACCAGGGACCAGATGGTGCGTATGTTAACCATATCACACACCATTTTATTACTGTCCCCTTTTCTAATAAGAGGTTAGGTACTTGGGGAGAACTGTAACACACACATTCTCCCTCCCTCCTCCATCTCTCTCTCTCTCTCTCTCTCTCTCTCTCTCTCACACACACACACACACACACACACACTTGATGGGAAGGAGACGCTATTGAATGCCTCTTTGATTGATATTGTCCCTACCAGACACAGGGCTCTGCAGTGTCCCTTATGGCAGACTGTCAGCCAGTCTATGGCCAGAATAATGTCTGGTTGATTTGACTGCTCTCTAACAAGGCACCATGTCAATGTGTCACCAGGCAATTGGGGTTATTACTACTATCATGACTGTGTGAACTGGATGCACATATGCAAGCATAGGCATAGAGCTGAATATAAAAAGACACAACTAGACAAACACAAAATTAAAGGAAAACATACAGAGCAATAACATAAAGTCAAATATACAATAACAAAGTCAAATATACAGACACACATGCAGGCATGGACACACACGTTTGACAAGCAAACATGTCAGGTCAGCAGACCATAGCATCATTAGAAATGCAGGCATGACCTATTTCATGTCCTCCTTATAGTGGGAATGTGGCTTGTCACATGCATGCACAGACATGCAGAAACACACACACACGAATAGATGGAATGTAATGTAAGTACAATTGGCATAACGGAGAAGAAAGGGAAACTGGGCATATCAAAGAGCAAGGACAAGCAGAGAAGAGAAAGGCAAGACAGGGAAGAAAAGGAGAAGGAAATTGGTTGTTACACAGAAGTCCTGCCATATCAACTGCAACAAAACTAATGTCCTCCATGTAATGTCTAGGGCCTGTCACAAATTTCACTATTAGATTATCTGAGAAGGCGTAGCGGGTATGCTGTGCGTACACAGCAGCTTTTCAGGATTAAACATATGTTACTCGCATCACTTCAGACAGGCACATTGACAGAGGGTGGATACACCCAACCTGAGAAACAACATCTGTTATTCAACTCTGATGCTTCTTATTCAAACAGCTGCCAATCATGTTATATCCAAAAGCATTTAAAGATTTTTCTGAAGTTCTGCACACAGGCAGTGGACAGCAGCAATTGAAAAGCTTCCAGGTTGGTTTTTCATGGCATTTTTAACCACTTTACCTTTTCTTTCTTCAACTGATATATGTAATTTGCTGCAAATTCTTTCTAACAAACTTTCACCCTGCTACAACAGTTGTTTTTAGTTCTGCTCATCTAATACCGTCAGTCTCCTACCTATGGCATACAACCTTTTTGTACGCATCTAATCCTCCACCTTGGACTTTTTTGTGTTCTCTTTTTCTTCATTTCACCCTCAGCTCCTCTGTCTCTTCTCTGTTCTTCCCTTTCAGTCACTAGTTTTAACACTAACATTGCGGCACATCCATATTTCAAAACTATTCTCTGGACATTTTCACCATCAGATATGACAGATCATCCATCAGTCTCTCAGGCAGCAGTACTTCCAGCACGGTCGCTTCATCACTGAGCCACTGTCAGAGGGGGGTCAGTAGTAGTTCCTCCATCCCTACCTTCTCTCTCTCTCTCTCACACATACTTTCTCTCTCACACACTTTTTGCCTTAAGACATGTCTTTCTTGGGTGTAACAACTTGCTGTGGAAACCTTTCTTCAGTGCAGATCAAGGCAGCATTTTGGGGCCAAATAAATCATCCAGTCAATGGGGGATTAAAAAAAAAAAAAAAANAAAAAAAAAAAAAAAGAGGCTGACAGCTACACATCCATACAGACTCTTAAGAGTTAAGAGAAGAAGAGATCAGGATGCAAGAACAAAGGAAGTCCAAAGATATACTGTACCATTTGGTTTAATGGTGGTGGACCTGAATGCATATTTTGGCTGATGTACCCTCCTGTCACTTGTCACTATTTTGATCCACTGAGTGAGGAGATGAGGCACCAGGGGAAATCTCCCCTGTAACCATTAGTACTTTGTGCTCCACCTAACATTTAATCACTGTATGGATGACTGGACACCACCAAGATAGATCTTCAGTGTGTGTGTGCGTGTGTGGCAGAGCATGTTTGTGTATGGTTTTGCTTGAATGTCTGACACCATGCTTTAATCTGTTTTATATGGATGTCTGCATGTGATTTTTGTTTATATGTTTATACATTTATGATGTGCCCATAAGTCTGCTTGTGCATGTGCTTCCCATCTGCAATTCTCCATGTTTGTGCCTGTTGATTTATATAGGCCTGGCTCACTCTGATGTGGCATCTAGCTGTGTGGAATGATCACTGATCACTTCAACAGTAAGATCTGTAAGTAACTGGATCTGTTGTGCAACTCCTTTTTGATTCATGAAGTAATTATGTCAGTACTTGAGGAAGCACAAACCACCTAAAGATTATTTTAAATAGTAAAAGAGAGTTAGACAGAAAGAGCAGCTGTGTTTTTCTGAAATTAGCACTACATGTTCATGAGCTGCAATACCTACAAAAAAACATGGGGGCAGTAATGCCAACTTTTATCACTTCAGCAAGCAACAGCCAAAAGTTTCTTGGAGAAGTTGATCGAGCATGGCGGATTCGTTTAATGGGTTCATCATCTCTGTTGTTGCTGCGGCTGTTTAAGTAAAATGCTCATGACCTGTACTGCTGTCTTCTTTGTTTTCAATGAATTAATCAAAAGTAGAATTTAAGGGGTTGTGGTGCTGTTCAGGGGATGACTTGTGTCGGCTCCCAGATTATTTAATGATTTTGATGATTTCATTTAATCCTCCAGATGACAAGTACGAGTAACTCAGCATGTTTGCATACATGTCAAAATTCTGATACTTGGATTAAAGCCATATTTTTTTTCCCCCCAAATGTCACATTTACACCTTAATTAGACTGAAATCGGCGTAAATCAGAGTAATCTTACTCTGAGTAACAGACCTAGTTTATGAGATTGTAAATTATGGAAATCACAATCAGAGCCATGTCTGCATGCATTTCCTCACCTGGTAGACTCTCCGCATATTCCAATTAAGCAACGTGTCATGTACATTCGGAATCCATGGAATCCTATTAATTCCATGCATGTGTATATGTCTTACTCGCATTACTGCCATAATTGCAGTAGAGACAAATAATCAGAATATAGCATGCATGTAAACGTACTGATTGTATGTGCAAGCATGTTTAAAATGGAGTATATCCTGGTATTAAAGGTTAAATCTTAAATCAGTCACCTTTACACATGCACAGGCACACACACACACACACACACACACACCCCCCCCCCCNCCCCCCCCCAAATCCACGACATATGACCATGCTCTCATGCATTTGTAAACATAGACAACACTGGCTTGCATGTTGAAACACATAAGCACACACAATTTTATTAAAAACAGGCATAGAAACACAAACAGCAACACACAGACACACACACATCACCACAAAGCCATCGGAGCAAGGTCAGGCTTGACAGCAGGCAGATGAAGAGCCACTTAGGAGACCTCTCTTGTCTTTACACTGTGCCTCCCCTGTGAAAGATCTGTGCTCAAAGATCCTATTGATAGAGCATAAACGATGAAGTCATATTTGCTAGCAGTGTCAGGTGGAAGAGAAATGAACTGAATGTGTATTAAAGTGGTGGAGAGTAGAACACAATCGTATAAAATTAATCACAGAATTTATGTAGAATTAATTATTGTGGCATCTTTGATGACTGGGGTCGCAAGCTTATCAAAGTGCCTATAACATATCTATGAAGACATAGTAATAAAAGATTGGTAGTTTGCAGTCACATCAAGTGCAAATGTCCTGCAGAATAAAAGAAAATAGAATAGAATAGAGACTACATGCATATGCATACATTGCATTAGATTACGTCCATTGTATGCAAAATGCATGTATTGCACAAAATACTATACAAAGGAGTACAGATACCAATATTAAGGCTCATCTGAGAGCAAAATAAACAAAAGGAATCAAACTGAATAAATAAGTTTGACCACAGCATTGCACCATACTATGCTGGTTCCAAAGTACACAATGCCCAAACAAACTGGTGTTGGAAATGAATACTTTATATCATCAAAGCTTAAGATAAGGGATTAGAGATTCTGTGTGTGTTCGATATTGTTGATTCTGCTCCACAGAGCAGGCCTATCACCTCTGAAAACACTGGAGACCTACCGGTTCAGCGCAGCTTATAAATATGCATGGAAATCAATACATATTTGGCAGTGAGGGAGAGAAAAATTGAGAAAAACAGAGGAAGAAAGCAGAGGCCCTGGAATGTTCATCTTCATTTATTACAGTCATTTATTCTCTTTCTCTCCTCTCGGTTGCACATGTGCGCGCATGCACACACACACACACACACACTTACCTCCCTACGTGCACACATTCACACATACACACAACAGAGAGGGCGAGGGACAGAATGAATATGTCCAGATCAGCAAATTATCCATTCTTTTCTCTCTGACCATCCCTCTGGGGCTGTGCAGTGTAATAGCAAGTGCACTCCTCTGACGATTAGCCAGACTCCATATTTGTCATTTCAGGTCCTTAAAGGAGACCAGAGAGCAGTCGGAGACACCGGTTCATTCATCCATTGGCTGCAATCCTGGACATTATGGAAAATTCACACTTAAACACAATTCACATTATTTGGCAAAGTTCAAACTGCATAATTATATCGTAGTGGTTGCAAGATTATTAAACAGTCTTAATAACTTTATCATATACATGTATAAAGAGCTGACTAGCCATTTAGAAATTATAATTTTCTACACATCTGTATCTAGCTCAGGTGTTACATTAAGACATGATGCACTTACAAACTTCCAATGTTTTGCAAATCACACAAATGTTTGTAGAGTCCAAATGGTCATAGAATGTGTTATAACTAATAACCATTTTTACTCTCCTTATGTATCCTACGAATTCACAATTCTCCTTTTGGATATGGCGGCCCCTCCTCACACTCACATGAGTGTTGCTGTCATGAAACCTGGCTGTGTGCAGAAGTCCAGCCTACTGGACTGTGACAATGTCCTCACCTGGTGGTGTCTGCTGTGTGCCCAGCTGGCTCCTCCCCTGAGATGTGCTGGCTCCTCCCCTCTGAGGGGAGGAGCCAGCACATCCCAGTCCCAGAATAAATCCCAGGATAAATTGTAATATAATTTTTCTGCTTCCCCACCTACGGCTCCTATTGCACCTGGCCATTCCCGCAGTCCTTTCCCTGTTTTTTTTTTTTTTTTTTTTTTAACTTATATGATAAGGGTTTTAGGGAGTTTTTCCTTGTCTTCATAGAGAGGTTGGGCTAGGTTAGGAACTGTTTATCTGTGGTCCTTTAAAACATTGTATGTGATATTGGGCTATAAACTTGACTTTGACTACTGGCTGGGTTCTCAATGTGTGTGTGAGTAGGTCTCCTCCAACAGTTTACAGTCCTGCATATCAGGTGAATAGGAAACATAAATGTCCCCCTGCAAATATGCTTGTCTGTCTACCTGTCCTGGATGGATGGATGGATGGATGGATAGATAGATAAAGTAACATTCATGTTACTCAGAATTACAACCTATAAGTTCATCCTGAGATGTAACTGTCCACGTGTAAAAGTTTAAAGCATGTTGTGTGTTGTACAAAGACACTGTAACCTGTCCTACTGTATATGGCATCAAGGTAGACCAAAGACTGGCTTCAGTTTGAAAAATTATAGCAGCAATCTTGGCCCCAAAGCATACATCTTTACTTCTTCTTTCTGTTTTATGAGCAATAATAATGACCCTACTTGTTTGGCTTCAACACTGCAACCCCATTCATTCAATGTGCAATTTGTTGTATTTCAGTCCATCAAATGCCCTGATACAGACTCAAAGTGTGCCCAAATGACCTCAATGCAACATTAACATTTGACAGCAGACAGTAAAAATGCATGTTTCTGATATTACAACTTATCTTTGCTTAGTAATTGGTGACACTGGGTGGTGGTAATATAGCCCATGGGGTCATTTGATACCGTAATGATAGCAGGTTGTCATAGTAGCTGTATCATTGTCACTCTTCCATATCCGTCATTTCCTAATAGTCTGGAAAGACGTCTCTTGGTTCATGGAGGGGCAGAGGCAACTTCTATTTGTCTGAATCTGGCAGACTGAATACTGAGTAGGTGTGTTTTTGACAAAATTTTTATTTTGTTAATAGTGAGTGGAAGCTAAATATGAAGAGCTGCAAATATGAAGGTGAAATGTGAATTCTTTGTTATTCATTCCAATCTCAAGATGCTCGTATTTCATCCTGAAATTGGAATTATTTTGATTTCATAGAATATTTTTATTAGGATAACATTTTTGTGAATTATTTCCTTTGATAAAATACTGTTCATTTCAAACAATGTAAAAGAAGGCCAGACATTACATTTTTATCCTGTTACATTTTTCCATGTTATAGTATCCTTGTTATCTCTCTAGATAACAAGGAAAACTTTGTGTGTGCATGAATGTGTGTGTATGTGTGCACGGTCAGTGCGTGCGTGGTGTGTTAATGACAATGGCTGTAATGCCTTCTTGTCTTTACAGTAGATAAATGTCTCCCCTGGACATTCTTCTTTATTGTCTACAGTGTGAGCCCTGCTCTGTAATGGACATTAATTTATAGTAAACCTAAGACAATGGTCTCAGTGATAATAATATACACATTGTGACATCTATGTACATATATCTGATTAATTTAGTATGCTTTCTGGGAGCACTTGGGCGTATTTCATTGTCTAATGAACTATTCACCCCTCTGTATCTTCCTCTTTTATGTCTTTTATCTGTCTTTCTCCTACTGCCTCCCCCTTCTTTTTTTTTCCTCCATCATGCTCATCTTTTGCCTCTCAATCTTTTTCATTTTCTCCTTGTCTCTCTTATGTCCTCTTATTCTATCTTTTACTTTCTCTCTCCCTCAGCTAGACTCTCTCCCCATCTCTGCCTTCTTAATAAGCTCTAATACATGCAAGCCATTGGCTTTTAGCTTGTACTCCATATAGACCAAACAGGTGTATCATTAATCTCAGCCCCTTACAATGCTACCTGTGTGTAATGGTAATTGGATAACACATTGTTTCCTATGTGAGGCAGGGCATCCATATTATCTACCATCACTCCCTTAATAAATTACACCTGGAGATGTGGCATTTTGTCTCTGTGTGCCTATGCATTGTGTTGCTGGGGCTCCCTGGTGGATGAATGAATATAATACAAGCTTGTTCCCTTATCTCTATTTTTCTCTTGTTAACACACACACACACACACGCACTTAGGTTTCTGAATGATCACAGATGCATTTATGCAGACTACATAAAATGCTCTAGGTTTTATAGAAAGTTCTGCACCATAGTTCATTAAAGAACAGCAACTAGCAAAGTCTAACACGTTAAACTAGATGGACGTCTGCACGGGTCAGGGAAAACACGTGGATTATGGCTGAAAAGTGGATGTTGCTGTATTGAACTTCTGTTTAAAATGTAGTGAGAAGGGCATCGCGTTAAGATCTGCAGCGCTGATTTCATGCCAAGTGTGATCTAAGCAGAAGGTCTAATAGGCTCTTTAACCTTGCTCTTTTTACAGCATTTCATTTGTCCCCAGGCACATCACAGGAATATTCTCACCAGACATCCCATTGAACTACATCACACCCCAGAAATAATAAAAATTAATAAAACACCATCTGGCAGAATTCAGTTCTCAAAGTGACCCCAGTAAAATAGGAAAACAACTCTTTTTTACTTCTGTGGTCTCTCTCTCTCANCCCCCCCATGTTTCTTCTCTGCTCCTGCCACCTTTCTACCACTCTTTACTGCCAGTGCCAACAATATGTAAAGACCTTTTTGTCTTTAAACCCAAATGGCATCCCATGGTTTTATTTATGTAGGGTTTAGGAAAATATAGGGTCTAGGGCCCCACAGTCCTCCCAAGATGGTGTTACCTCTTATTAATCTCTGTCAAATGCACAGTTAGACTCCTCAACCACACACACACACACACACACACACACACACACACACACACACACACACAGACAAACACAATAAGACATCTCCACATGCACTTACATCAGTGTATGGTTGTACCATTCATACACAGAGAACATCAGTGTATCCCTGGGCTACAGTTTTTTTAATGAAGGATTGAGTGTGTAACTGAATAATTTTAAAGTGCATTGATCATGAGAAGCTGTTCAGAATTTAAATAGTTTTATATATATATATATATATATATATATATATTTAAAGTTTGACATTTTTTTCATTCATAGAAAGTGAACAACTTTTGACCCAAACTGCCAAACCACCAAGTGAATTAAACAAACCATCTTTTAATGACAAAACTACATTTTCATATGCTTGGCTACAGACAAAATTAGTCTAACTGACCAGTGTTAGAGCACTAGTGCATCTTTTCTGTAATACTAGATGCACTAGTGCATCTAGTATTACAGAAAAGAACACAAATTCTAACAGTATTGGTGTGATGACACTCTGAACACAAGCAGACATGGAGTAAAAAAGAAAAAAAATCCCTAAGATAGAGATTAGTCATCTTTCTCTTTCTCACACACTCACACACAAACACACACACATATGCATGTACACATACACATGCACACACACACACACCACATTCCAGTCAGGTGGATAACTATAATATTATATACCATTGTTTTATCTCACAAAGAGTATTCTCTGTCACTCTTTGCAGCCTCCCTAAAATATACATAGAGAAACAGACACGCACGCACGCATGCACACACACACACACACACACACACACACAGAGTTTATTGTACTCGGGCCAACTCCAAGGATAGCCCGAGGATAGGGAACAGTTGGCTGCCACATTTGGCTGGTTCCACGCTGTTAGTCAGATATGGGCTCAAGTCTACAGGGGGAAAAGTCTTTTAGATGATACCTACACCACTCTGTGTATCTGTGTGCTCATGTTTGTGTATGTGCATGCATGTGCTTAGAAGCTACACACATACTGTTTGCATTTGTTTATGCATGTGCATGTATGGGTGCGCATGTAAAGGACTGTGTGTGTCTGTGTCTGCGTGTATATGTGCACGTGTTTACTTACATTCGCTCCTGTCATTTCAGTAGTTACTTGACGAGTTTTTCTGAACATAAGCAAGCTGTCTTGTCCAACTGGTCCATTACCTCTGGTAGTGATTGTGGGTGTGTGTACTCATGCATGCTTAATTTCTTGATTTTCATTCACGGTGCCTTTTTGTAATAGAACTGCTGGGCTTTTTGAGGAAAATAAAATGTGTGTTAATGTTTAGTGCTTTGCAATTCCTGCTACCATTAGAGAAATCTCTAATGTGTTGTTAAAACATTCTCAGACCTGCAACATGCTCAACATCAGCCATTATTACCGTCCTTCATTTGAATATTTTTTTGCTATACACAACTCTTTCTTTTATTCAGACTATACAGTTCTTTTCTTTCACCATTTCTTCTTTGAACATCTTCATCTCATTTAGAATAAAATAATTAATAATAATAATAATAATAATAATAATAATAATAATAATTGGTACAAAACTAAAAGACACATTTCCCCAGAATCAGTAGGTTGCTCTGTGCACAGCTTGCAGAGTATATCTTCTCAGGTGCTGGTGTAAGCAGGCTCACATGACATTCCCTAATTGCTTATTATGCAGGTATAAAACACAAATACGAATATTCTTTAAATCAAATTGAGATGTCACCCCATCTGTGTTTCAGATCCCTGATTTCTCTGTCAGCTAGACTGCATACGACTGCATATGATCCACAGATTGTTTTGCAATCAAGACAAGACTGTGATTGTCTTAGCCATCAGTTTTAATAAAAGACATTATCACCAAACATTATCCTGAAAAATGCATAAGAAGCAGTTTGCCTCAATGTGGTGATCAAGTATTCAAAACAATTTACCACATTCAAAGATGAATGAACATTTGAGATCCTTTTTTCTTAATTGATCGTAAAGTGATCCATAAATTGTACACCTCCATCCAATCCTGAGGCTTTGTTAGGCGCTGTACTAGATGAGTAAGGTGCTTAATTGTCCCATTTAGAAAACTTGACCTTGCTAGAATCTAATTAATTAGTGTGGTATGAAGGTTAATTAGTAACGAAGGATGTCCATGCATCATAAAGCCCCTTGTCTTAACCCACTGTGGCAGTCGGGCAGAAAAACAGTCATCAGTCATTCCCTTGGTGAGAAAAACCAGAGCCGATACTCATACATTTACATCCACAATTTCTGTCCAGCTCCTGCTCACTGACCCCTTCTGCCATGAAAGACAAAGAATCCACCAGGTGGGAATCTGTATTTGAATAATCAACCAGTTAATGGGACATCCCATTGTAATTGATGGATGAGGCTTTCGATGCAGAAGGTGGAAGTTGTAGCCTTCTTAAGTGCATCACACACAGAATGTGCAATTTCAGTATGTTTTTGACATGTTTGCATCAGTTAAAGTATGCAGTAGAGGGAGAAAAGATTAGGGATGGGGGGCTGAAACTGTTTGTCATCTGGATTTAACATGCATTCATTGGCAATGCTGGGAATTCATGCATGCTTCTTGTCCACTCAGCCCTAATATGCATTAGAAAACAGGATGAGAAGCATGTGGTGGAGCAAATTGAAAATGAGGTCTGTAAATTTTGTAAAGCTCTGAACAATCATTGATATGTGCCAAAAATGCACATTTCACCTGAACCCAAACATCACTTCAAAGTGTTAAGCCTCAGAAGTCTAGGAATCTAGCAGCTGGAGCATTGTTGAGGTTTGTAGTACTACAGCAGTACACACAAACACACAAACTGGGTATAACCTGTAAGCAAGGCTTACTGGCAACATACCACTGCAAGTTCTGATTGCTTTGTTAGGTAGGATAGAGCTCGTAGATAATGGAAATCAGTTGGGCTTCTTTTTAATATTTATAACCTTGGAGAGCCAGAGTGGTACATGTGTAAATAAGATTCTGAGCTGAAAACATTATTTTGACAAAAGGGGAAATTGCATGGCAAGCTACCCATGGACTTTAAATCATAAGTGAACTTCATGGGTGGTGGTGGCAGTGGTGATTNGGGGGCAGCTTGATAAATGCTAACCACCAGATCTATTCATAAAGCTATAATTGACTGTCAAGCAGTGAGGAAACAACTGGGTTATGGGCCGAGCTTCAAGCTCTTTCTGTGGGATCAATGTCAATTAGGTTTAAATACACCTGCAATTAAATGTAAATTGGGACTTTGTTCAATGCACACAAAACAATATCAAAGTAACTGACAGAGTAATCAATCCACAATTAAAGATAGCCTTCTGGAGACAAAGCAGGCTGTATGTATGTGGGCATTAAAGTTGTAACTAATGCCATACAGAAACATACTAAGAACATTACATGAGTGTGGATAATTCAGAAAGTTTATTTGTAAATTAAACATAACTTGAGTTGTATTACAGTGGAAGAAAGTGGGATTTATGTCATGTCTGCTTAGGGCTATACTATTGCTTCTGGTTCTCATTTTGGTATTTTGGGAATTTTATTTTAATGTACTAGTAAAGAACTACCTTTGCCTTTTATGTAAACAAAAGTAACAAGAAGGTACTCCGTGAGCACATACCTCAGCCAAGACCAACAAAATCCCTTATAAGAAAAATGAGTCACTATGCTAAATTTCATTGAAATCGGGCAATTAGCATTATTTTACAGGCTGAAAATTCTTCTGGATCCAGAATATGATCAAGATCATCTCCAAAAGAATCACTTCTTTTTCTTGACATTATCTGTGTCCCCGAAATTTCATTCAATTCTGTCCATAACTTTTTTGAGATATCCTGCAAACAAACAAAAAAAAACATACTAACAAACGATGGTGATCACATAACCACATTGCCTTGGCCGCAGCAAAAATCATTGTATGATAACTGCAGATAACCACTTTAACTCCAATGCTGCTTACCAAATTCAAATAAACCTTCCTTTTCCACTTTTATGTTTAAACGATAGAGTGATGCACTAAAAGCTAATCTAGTTGTGCCTTCCTTTCTCTTTTTCCTCCCTTTTGAAGACTTTAATAAGGGGAAACATGTTTTTTTTTAAACTTTTGATTGAGAGTTTTTCTTGATATAATTTCCTTTGTAAGGATCAGACACTTATTTGTGTCTGATCCTTCAAATGGTTTTCATTTGAAAATATTTTGCAAGTGAGATTACATTTTTTTAGTATTAGTTTTTTTTTTTTCCTGTTGAAATGTTTTCCTTCTGTTCCTCAAATCTAGTTAAACTCTCTTAGGACCTTTTTGACTGCAGGGTCTTGTTATGTTCAGTTAGGACTTAAAGGTAGCCATTTGCATGCCCTTACAACCCACAGGGAACCATCCGCAAATGCCAGTACTGCAAGGTTTTCATATGATTTTGCAATGAAAACCTCGGGAAATGCTCAAGAAGAGGAGCAGTCAAACTGCTGAGATGTGCAGTTTTGTAGAGCTGTAATTGACAAGAAAGGTAGGTGAGAGGAAATGAGAAGGGAGGGAGCCTTTTATTACTGTCACAGGTGTGGGATTGCACATCTGCCGCTGAGTCTGCATAGTGGGTCTGTGATTGGGGCAATTCAGCACGGGGAACTAGGATCCGAGGTGGATGGATTGCCTGTCTGTCATAGAACCCACTGCTCTGTATATAGTGAAACTTTGATTGGGGCATTTCAAATAACACAAAGGGTTTAGAGTTGCTCTGACAGGGCCAATTTATCAAGTTGCAGGAGTTGCTCTAATTTTGGTGCTTTTTATGTTTTCTGGTTTTTTTTTTTCTTCTTCAACCACTAACCACTGTAAAGAAACACAGGAATAAAAACACATTACAGCATCTTTATGCTGTAGACACTCAGTGCATCTTCCTGATCTGATCAATGAGGCCTTTAGGAGCTGTTTCAAAGACAACAACTGGAAATCAGCTTACCTGAGCTGTTCTTGATTTAAGGCTGGTATTGTGGTTCACACGAAGAAAAGAGCTGCTAAACAAGAGAGACAAAAAGAGACATGGCTGAGTGAACGACACTGACTATTTGAAGGCATAAGAGTCAGTTAATGAGACATGATTTTTACTGTTTTGCATCTTTATTCTGAAGGCTGTTATTTAGCCTGTGGTCTAAAATTATGTGCTGAATACAAAGTAATTAGCTCTCTAGTGACTCAACAGTGGACAAATCATTAGATCTTTACACAAATCTTCAGTAGATTTTTCCCACAAAAATTGCATTATACATAAACACTACACTAGAAATACAGGAATACTTCAAAATATTATAATAATATGAGGATAATATAATGAAATCGAAATAAGCCCCAAAATAAGTCTTATCTTTGTATTTATGTCCCATTTTTGTTGACAAAGTGTCAGAGAAGTATTTAATTCAACATAATTGGCATGGACTACTCTATAGTGTATTAGACTAAATTAGCTCCTCTAAATACAAGCAACATTCAAGATTACACCAAGTGGAATATGTCTTTAAGGACATTGTGTGAAGAGAAAATCAAAATAACAACATAATTCTGCACAGTTTTCTGAGTGGAGTTACTTTGGTCTCGTCCCATGCTTTGAGCAGCATTTTGTTTTTGGAAAATAGGGAACTGTTAGAGATTTCATGCTATACAGAGACTGAACTGAGCTGATTCAATTCAGCCGAAAGTCAGGGTTTTAGAAACACTGAGTTTCTGAGTCACACATATCCTCAGGCTTATATATATCCACTGAACTGGACCTAATCAACAGGCTCTGGATCAGCTGTATCGACTGTGTGAGTTCCTGGCAACAACAACCATCAAGTTACATGATTATGTTAATCCCTAAATATTCATGAATTACAAAATTACAATATAGCTTCCAATGATTTAAACAGGCAGCAACACATTCTCATGCAGCTTTATAGTGTTGGGTTTTGTCCTGGTTGCTTTTACAAATTACAACTAACAAGACAAACCTTACCCCAGATTATTATTATAATGAAAGTTACATGCTCAGTCTAAGTTGTACACTCTAAACTGTACCATAGGTCACTAAAACCCCTAAATCCCAAAGAAAAACACAGAGGACATGACCTTGGTGGCTTCAATGGTACCTATGGCCCTGCATAGGGCACACACCATCTGTTTCACTGCTGTGAAGGAGCTCCAGTAAACACCAGAGAAAGATATACAAATGACATTTAAGTCACCTTTTGAAGCATTTAGATCACTTATTTCAGCCTTTTCCTGAAATGCACATATAAAAAAACCTCAAATCTTTCACTGCATAATACATCTCATACTGTTTTAAATGCAAATTCATCCATAGACATTTATGCACATGCTCCACATGGATGTACACACTTCTGGGTGTATGCCAGGGTGCAATGTCAGTGTGCAGGCATGTGTCTATGCAGAGTATGTGCATGAGCTTGCTTGTGAATGTGCGTTCACACTTGTGCACGTTTATGAGTGTGTCTGTGAAAGATAGACAAAGGTACAGCTGAGAAATCGAAGAGGACTTGCAAGTCTTGCATGACGATGAGAAGGGACACTAATTCTTTCATTTGATGTAATTATGGTGTCCACGGCCCAGGCTGGCACACTTGCCAGATTTATGATCTCCTTGGCCGTATGTGTAATAGAGAGAGAGAGAGAAAGAGGGTTGCGATAAGGGGAGAGGGAGAGCGAGGAGCAGCGATCCAACAGGGAGAGGGGAGAGGCAGAGCAAGCGAGAACAAGAAATTTAAAGAGTGTTATAAAGCAGGGTCTCCTGTCTTAAATCACAGGCCTGGCCCCAGTGGAGGTAGGCTGTAATTACAATGATATAAGGTGTTGGCTGAATACATTTACATGATCTCAATGACAAATTCACCTTGCTGGAGCTAAAGTCATTGAGATTTTAGTGTTATAATGGCTTCTGCTTAGATCTATTTCTTTTCTTTCATTCTCACCCCGTGGAACAAGGCAAACTTTGGCCTTCTATCTTGACCATTTGGTAACATCTTTGCATATGACATACCAAATTCATTTCCGTACAAAATACTTCTCGAAAATCATTCATTTCAGTTATTATATCCATCTCCTCAAGGCTGAAAAAATAGCCACTTAGATGCTTTAATCATCAGTGGTTTTCTCAGCTTTGGAGGCCATCAGCAAATCATTCAGAAACCACTTGGGATCTTGAACCAGTAACGTCACTTTGTTAATAGCATTTAGTGGCATTGATTTTCAATAAAAAACATGATGCATCAGGTTGACAATGGTATTGACCATTTTTGCTAGATTGAGAAAATCAATAGTGAGATACTGCATGGGTTTCTGGTCAAATTCTGAATGAAAAAGTTCTTGGAACGTTGGCAGGTAGGAAAAACAATTTATTTGTTTTAAAAACGCAAAATCCACAGTATGGTCCTTTAACCTTTTTGTAAGGCTGTACCTCTCCTCAGATTGTTTTCAGTAGCTGTCATATATTTTTCCATCATTAATATAAGCAGACATTTTCTTTTTACAGTGGAAATTTTCCCCAAAACAAAAGCCTATAGACCTCATAGAACCAGCAGAGAGGAACTAACAGTGAAGAAATGTTGTTCATAAATATCGGCAAAATTGCCCATCTTCATCTCCTTGAAATATGTGTGCTTCCATGGCCTTTAGTCTCTTGTATTTTGCACTGACTTAATCAATAACCTTCTAACGATATATCATTTCTAAGTTTCTCCTCTATGATTCAGTTCTTTCTCATGACATTCATTAAGGTCACTTTGGTTGATGCTATTATGGCAAAAAATAACAATCGTAAAAGGTGTCCTTTGGTGTCCTTAATGACCAGGGGATATTACGACATGTTTGTTGATCCTGTAGCCTACGTCCATGCTGACCTGAAGAAAGAGAGTACTTTTAACCCTTTTAAAGATGATTTATTGCAAATACACATTCTTTTTAATTATCCCTGCAGCTAGGTGTCCAACAGATTTGAAAAGCCATTACTGAAAATCAATACTCAGCTTTTAGGTGATGAATTAATTAATGAAGTGTGAAGTTTACCCGGAGTGAGAGCCCACCGATGAAGAGAAAGAGACACACTGAATGAGAGGAAGGGTGAAAGAAGATGTGGTTGAGGTACTAATGATTCCATATCAGTTGGTTTGGAGCATTTTAGCACTCCGTTAATTGCACTTAATTTGTGTTTTGATTGAAATAATTTGAGGGCAGGGCTGGGAAACAAACATTTCTCTGTTGGAGACGGCTGAGCAATTTCCTCCTCCTGCCTTTGGCAGCCAATCTCCCAGACTAGCTAAATGGATCATTATCCTAGGACCCATTCAACTGAAAGTATTTAGTTTTTGAAGCTCCACCGATTCTTTTTCCACCCTTTGTGTTCTTCATTCTAATCTACAATTAGATACACTATTTGTGTTACCTCTCCAGCTCCAACCATTAACAATCTAGGCATGAGTATTACTTATTTTTTTTTACTCCAACAAAGTGATGAATTCATGGTTTAGTTTTTGTGACCTTAACATCTCAGCAATGTTCACCAGACTTGGACAATCCGGGTACATTTGGTTCACAGCCATGTTATTCATACATTAAAAAATCTACAGAAAGGCATTTAGGGTAGGATGTACCTCACACAAAATAATCAAGTCACTATTGTACACAGTGTAATTGGCATAAAAGATGGACTTTATGGGCCTGAAAATAACAAACTGTCATAATGAAATAAAAATGTGAATTGAATGGCCTGCATCATATTATAATGTATATTGTTCTCTATGTTTGAGTGGGATGGAGAAACACGATGTAGCCGATGAACATGAAAGTTAGTGCATAGCTAAGAAAGAGAGAGCAAGATAAATATTTTGGTCCTGCATGTTCGACATGCACACACTTACACATATACACACATTTTATGTATGCAAAACATTTAGCAAAATGTCGCACTCTCCCCCTAAATTGCACAGCCCTGTGGCTAGAATGACTGCTTTCTCTCGGTACACTACCTTGCAACTAATAGTCCCCATTATTCATGGCCCTACAGCAGAGGTCACTGCCATGGGGTTTACTGATTTTTTTTTTTTTTACCTCTCTAAATTGGAAGTCAAGAGAAAATGAATCGAGACACTCACACTTGGAATGAGCTATAGGTTTGACTTTGACTCGTCCTCAAATTGCAGAGTGAAAAAATTGTTTCATATATGTCATGGGGATCATGGGAGATTGTGCTGGAGGTCAGTAGGTGTTGATGTCACAAAGAGTTTTGGCTGAAATATTAGGATGTTGTGATTCATTTATTTTTTATTCTTTTGTTCTGTTTCACCCAGGTTGCTTTTCTCCTTGACAATGAAGATGCAATGTCACAGATTTACAAAAAAAAAAAAAAAAAAAAAANCATGCTTATTTCCTTGGATAGACCTCAGATGGTTTTCAAAGTTTTTTTTTTTTTAATATTGTAGTAAAAATACAGATTCAATTCAAAACTCTGTATTAACAAGGACCTGATCAGCTTTGATAAGTACAATGATCCAAATAAATGTATTCTGCTTACACAGAAATCCAATGGCAGACCATAAACCAAAATGTCATTTGATGACAATGTACGCAGTTATGAATTAAGAGCCATCCATTACAAAACAATAAAATATAAATGAATAAACAAATAAAAAACAAATCGGTAAATTTTGACACAAACCTGTCTCTGGGATTGCTTAATTTCCAGGCCAAATAACTCGATGCTCTCAAAGTATAAAAACTTGATCAGCAGATAAGAAGCACTTCTGGCTCCAGTTTTCATTTTGTCTTAAAATCTGATATTTCTGATGTCCCCCCAGCAAAGCCTTTTGAAGGAATTATTCACCTAAAGCAATATCCTGACTGCCCAATCCAGAGCGAGTCTTCAATTTTCCACAACTGCCAAGAGCAAGTTATTTCTGATAACACAGACAACTGATAAATTGGTGATTTTAACAACTGGCCGTTGAATTAAGGTGATGGGTTGAGGCTTGAAACTGTTTGTCACCTTGCAAGTTCAAGGTCCAGCTTTCGAAAATTGAGACATTTTGCCATAAGGTTGAAAAATCCTCTTTAGCTCATGCTCACTTTGCTGAGTTTGACCTTTCCCCCTTGCAGGCAGGAATATGTTATCACAGAGAAGGAGACTTTCTCGTGAACACAGCTGCATGGTGATGCTTTCCAGGAACAAGTGCAGGTGTATTTCCATGTGTTATGATAATGCCTTGTGTAGGATACTATAATCTTATCAACTATAATTTCATGATAATTATCAGGAGTACATTTTGTAGCTAAACCCTTTTGAATCTGAATTTGGTTTTAAATTACTGCCTTAAAAAACAGGACAGGAAAATGAATGGCTTGTGAAAGTCTTGACATTTCGGGCAGGGCTGCAAGTTTTCAACTTATTTCTAGAAAAATCTTGTTTCTAAGAAGAAAGGTTTTAAAAAACGGACGAATAAAAACTATAATCTCTCCCATCTATTAACTGATATTCAAGACACAAACCTTTAAAAATTCCTAGGAAAAAAATCCAAAAAAATGTCTGAAATAAATGATTGATTCTATCGAACAAAATCTAAAAACAAATCTGCAAATAAATAAATAAATAAATAAAATAAGCAAAGTTTTTCCACAGAAACTAAAGTAAATAAATAAAAACACTATATTGATTGATGGTTTTCAAAACCTTGATTATTTACAAGCTTGGCATGAATGTCAAGACTTTAACAAAATCTTGTCTAAAAATTTGTTTTTCTTTCTAGTAAAGAACTTTTTACAGTGCACCATTGTTATTATAAATGAATGCCAAATATAAAGACAAGTAAAATTGCAAAAATGCATTCATTTGTAGGATTACATAACAAGATGCAGAAGATTGGACTGCAGAGGTTCTGCCTTAGAATCAATTTGAGACTTTAAAACTTGTTAACTTGTCAGCACATTTTAATACACATGCACGCATGCACATATGCAGGCAATAGGTGTGGCTCATACCAAAATGTCAAAGATCAAATAGATTCCCATCCACTTTTCTTCCATCAATATTATGCACATTTGTCTGTTTCATTATTTTTTTCTAATTTCAGGCGAAAGGTGGTCTGATAGGATTTTATGTCTTTCAGCAGCTCCATTGTCTGTCAGGCAAGATGAATTCCCCCTTTAGGGGAGCAATATATCAGCTTTGCAAATCTCCATATTATCTTACGCACAAGGTATAATGGAGTACTGATCCATTCAGGTGCTCTCTAATATCACCATGTTAATTTATGAAGCATTCAGATGTTGCACTGAGGTAATTCCTGTTTATATGCCTCAGATTCACTTTCTGTGATGGACATATATTTAGGTATTGACGGTGGTATTGACAGTACAAATGTCAAGGTGCTACTAAATTGTCCCAACCAAAATTTTTATTGTCGAATGTTTGGTTTACGCTACTTAAACAATTAAATTAAAAACACGGGATCTCTGGTAAAGAAAGCACAGCAGCGTTTGCACTTCCTCCACAGGATGAGAAGATCACACCTCCCCCCTCCCATCCTCACCACCTTTTACAGGAGCACTATTGAGTCTATAATGACCAACTGCATCTCTGTGTGGTACGGCAGCTGCACAGCTGTGGACTGGAAGTGCCTTCAGATAGTGGTGAGAACGGCAGAGAAAATTATTGGGACTTCTCTTCCCTCCATCCTGGACATCGGACACAAACGCTGTCTGACAAGAGCCAATAACATCATCAGAGACTCCACACATCCACACCATGGACTGTTCTCACTGCTCAACTCTGGCAGGAGGTTTCGCAGTGTGAGGAGCAGAACAGCCAGATTCTGCAACAGTTTTATCCCCCAGGCCATAAGACTACTGAACTCTCAATAAAAGAAAGCCAAACACCCACATAAAACCGCTGCTAGAACTATTTTATGACATTTTTATTATTTTTATTGATTTTAAAATTTTATATATATTATTGTAGATTTTGTTAGTGTATGCACACAAGCACTTTTTAACTGCTTTTTTGAGAGCCAATGCAACGAAATTTCGTTCTAGTGCACTGTTTTTTACGTGTCCTTGAATGACAATAAAGTTATCTATCTATCTATCTATCTATCTATCTATCTATCTATCTATCTATCTATCTATCTAAATGTGACATGCTACAACCTTTAAACAGTAATCACTGTTGTGTCTTCATCGTATCGCTGCCAATATGGTACAAGCAGCTCATTAACATATTTGCACAGTTGTGTATTTTAATATGAATGTATCTGAACTGCTATCACTTCAGCTTTGTAAGAGGAAATGTGTCTACTGTTTTAGGGACCATCAAGAAAGTACAGTCCTTAAAAATGTACGCAACCTAAAGATGCTTTGCATTGAAAATGGTGTGTGTGTATACAGTATATATGGTATAATATTTTCACTAGTTAGCATGGAATTATTCAGAAAAACATGCCAATGTAAAACCAAACCTACACACTTAAATATGTATTTGTGCTTGTTTTTAGTGATTTTAGGGCTGAAAGCTAAACTATGCTTTCTGAACGGACGTTTGCAAAGACATGAACTGATGCAGAAACACGATGAACAGTCATTTTGATAAACTCTAGGGGGCAGTGTATCAAAAACTGAAGCCTACAGAAGAAGTCCACTGCTTAAAAATGGTGGTGCCCATGACAAGTTATTTTCATGAGTTGGAACTGCTGTGTATTGTTTCTCCCCTTAGGTCCTCGTCTCTCATTATCCTTCTTTTTAACTTTCGCATATCAGTCTCAAATTTTCCCATACCTTCAAGCAATGTTTCTTTTTTTCCAATATCTTGCGAGATTTCAACCAGGAGCTGAGTGTCATCTTGTTCTTGTTGTTTCGATATCTCATTGAAGAGTTGTATAGATGCCTGTATTTAGGAACATGCGCTATGAGAATCTCCGCTGTTGTTTTCCTACATCGGGTTACAAAATCTAGGAATGTGTGAGGACAGGCAAAAGGTTGCTGTACAAACCCCATGCGACTGGGCGTGTCCTTCTGTGTGACATCAATTTGTCCACCCGGACCCATGCGCCTTTGCAGACGCATCAAACATAACACAGGCTTTAATAGGGTTTACAAAACTCAGAAGAATTAATCGCCATTAAGATGCTATTTCTGATTTTGTGCCTTCCTTTATAACAGGCATAGTCAGAGCAATGGTGTATTTAAATGCAACATTAACAAGAATTCTGACCATGACAAAATTATTGTTTTATTTTGGTTTATTACTACATCCAATTTAGTAACCTGAATCAAGTTTTTGCTTCCTTCAAAAATTACACATAAAAAAAATTCAACATCTACAGCAGAAACTACAAGGAGGAACAAGCTTATTTTCTAAAAAATGTGTTTTTCCTACTGCAGTGTTAACTATGCCATGGTGCATAGAGGTCTTTTAGGTTCAACCCCAGAGTATTTCACGCTTATATACTTCTCTTCACACCATCTTGATTTGACAATATCCAGCCACTGCTCAGCAAAGAAGGATTTTAAGACCTGAATGAATAACTTAGGGAAAGGGATGTGCTCTCAAATAAAACCTGCCACAAATCAAATTAGAGAGATTAATGCTGAGAGGTGTGAAGTGTACCATAAAATGCCAGAGATTGGAAGACCTACATTTAAAACAGAATGTCTTTTACTGGAATACATCTTTGGCTTTTGTGGCGATATGCTGTAATTTCAAGGTACTGTAAGTCAGCACAGGGAAAGAGGCTATTAAAGTTCATGAAGCAGGTTTACTGAGAGTGGGGTTTAGTTGTTCAATTTCAAAACAATAAAATCTTTATAATTCTTTTCTAAAACAGGCTGAATAGCATTTAATGGGCTTTTTAAAAACATTAAATTCGGTGTTATGACATCACAGTGTCACTGCTATTTTGACAACTGCTTTTGTACTTTTAACAAGGATGGAGACTTTCAGTATGCGTGTGTATGTGTATAAGAAAAAGCACAAAAGAGAGACCTTTCCTGGTCCTGACTAAAAATTCTCATTCTCTTGCCCTGGAACAAGTGTAATGAAAATGTGTTTTAATTAACAAATGAAATAAATGTTCGCAAAAGAATTGTATTGTCATGGGATCCAAATCATTGGAGTCAATGGGGAAAAAAAAATACTAAAGACTAAGACTCACTGATAAAAAAAAAAAAAANAAAAAAAAAAAAAAAGAGACTACAGAACCTGTTTAGTTCTAGCATGTAATATTAAAATAGTCTCTTTAATTCAAAGAAGCATTTCTCTTTCCATTCTTTGCATTTTCCCATCTATCCTGTAGTCAAGGACATACGAGCCACCTTTCCCAGACCTGCCTGTTCATGATGTGCTCGATAAAACAGGGTGAAATTTAAATGGTAGCTATAAGCCTATCTAGACCTTAAATCAGATCCCAGGAACTTTCTATGTACTTGCTATTCATTTGTATTCTACAGCCCCTCTTCATCCTTTTTTTTTTTTTTTTTNTTTTTTTTTTTTTTTATTTTACATCCTTTATCCATCTTTGCTATATGAAATCCCTACGTCATCAAGGTTCATATTTACACATTAATCTCACACTACAAATCCTTTTGAATGTAGATGGGTTTAAAAAGATGAATCTTCAAGAGCCCTCATAGATAGATAGATAGATAGATAGATAGATAGCTAGATAGATAGATAGATCTCAAAGACAGACAGGTATAGTAGGGAGGAGGGAAGAGGGAAAGCAAGATGGAGAGACAGATGAGAAAGAGGGTGAGAGAGAAGAAGAGATGAAGCCAGATCAGACTGACCTAGTGAGATCATTCCCTGGGTTATTCCCTGCTTTAATATCTGCTCTGATTCTAATATATATTTATGAAGCTCTCCTCTGCACACTGACATCCTAGTTTACAGCAGCAGCAGGTGTTCGGTCGATGTAGTATACAGCCCGGGTCTCAGACAAACACACAGACAATGGAACGCTGGGATGAAGCCTTGGCTATTACCTCCGGACACACACACACACACACACACGTTTCTCAGGCAAGCATTTCCTGAAGGTTGACGAGCTTCACTTTTGGTGCTTTCAAGGGCAAAAGAACTCTGTCTCATTACAATCTACAGGTGCTCATGGAATCCCAATGCCAGTGTGTGTGTGTGTGTGTGTGTGTGTGTGTGTGTGTATGTGTTGTTACTGTATACTATGTGGTGTGTGTGTGTGTGTGTGTGTCCGTCCATTACCAGGAGACAAAATGGAAATGAACCCTCTGAGTATGGCTAAAGGGCTCTCACAGCTCTCTCACAAGAGAGATAGGATCTTAACAGGCATGAGAGCAGAAGGGAAGTGTGCGAGTCTGTGGGTGTGTGTGCTTGTGTGTGTGTTGGTGTCCTCTGGCAACAACATTTTTCAATTCTATTGCATCAAATCACAAAGACGATTCTCTTGATTTTCTGACTTGTGGCATGGCTGCTGGTGAGCTCTTCGATCAAATATTTACCAGCATACTTCCTGTCGTACATCACAGCGAATGTTATTTATGTTCATGTAGAGAGAGAAGAACTTGTGTTGTCAGTGTCTCAAACTCCATTTCTTAATGACAGTTTAATTATCCCCATGAGAATCAATAAGCTTTTTATTTACAACAGCAGTGCAGCCACATCTGTAACTGCAACCAGCAGCAGAACTTTATAATCATACACAAATGATATTCAATGAAATTAGCTCAGTCAAAGAAATGAAAATGGATTACAGAGCTGCTAACATCAGTGTTACATCTGAATATTTCATATAACTCCCAGCACTTCTACTCTCATTATCCTATACCAATGACAGAGTTTCATTTATTAATCTGGCATCTGTACTATTTATATTTGATACATTTACTACAAAGGGCTTACATATGGCTCACATTACAGTAGAGTTATATTACACATTAATGTTCTGTTAAGTATTTGTGTAACATTTTGAAAATCAGTCAGCCACATGGACAAATCACAGGTGTAAAGAAACAATGATTGAATATAAGATGCACCAAAGCATTTTATCCTTGAATGGACATTGAACTATAGCTCAACTATCAACTCTGCACAGCAATTATGTTGCACACCTAATCTAGTCCAAAATAATTTAGAAATTATATTAATAACAGCTTTTTTGAATCAAATTGTAATTGCCTAATTGAGGTTTAAAAAAAACTTTTTTTCTAAATATATTTACAGATTATAGATATATTTACGGGTTAATACAGAATAAAATTTATATTTTACGTACTTTAAACATGCAATGAAATAATATTCAAACAACTGATATGTTTATATGTGTGTGTGTGTGTGTGTGATAGTGAGAGAGAGAGAGAGAGAGAGAGGGTTCAATTTGCAAAATGCAGTTTTAGCTGCCTAAAACGGAAAGTTCGTCTGAAAGTCAGGCATGTTCTCATTCTACTTTTTGAAACACTGGAAAATGTACACACTAAGACAACATTTTTAAAGAGGCAGTTTGAAGAAACGAATAAGATGCAACCTCATATCACCTTCAATAAATCTGAAATAGTGCAAATATTGCACTGCATTTATTTCTATCTAAAATATCGTCATTAACTACATTTACATGCACACTACACTGATTTTTTGTCTGCACCATGATTAAGGGAAAAATGTGAATGAGGCATATACGGACAGGATTAATAGGATCCTGCAGTTCACCGAATATACATGATGTGTTACATAACCAGAGTATAAGAAGAAGAAATGCATGCAGAATTGGCTTACTCCAATTATAACATTTACATGTTTGAATAAAATGATTTATAATCGTGTAGTCAGAGTGAGCTTCCTCTGATTTATGCTCATTTCTGTCTAATCGTGTTGTTTACACAGTTTTGAAAACAATCAGAACTGAATTAAAAATTGCATTAACTCACTGTTTTTGATACAAGAGCTGGACAGAAAACGTGGTTTTTAGAACATCAAGATTGAATAGCAGAATGCATGAGTGCAGCAGTGGCTTCACTTGTAGTTTTATTTTTATCTAACTTTTAAAAAATGACAGTTTTATGTGCAGTCACTTTTTCTGAGATGTCAAGTTTATGGACAACGTGTTTGGTTTTAGAACTTTGCTTTAAAACATAATAAAATAGCAACTTTTTAAATTATATTTTAATGAAAATTTAATAATTTTAATAATTGGGCTCAACATAGATTATCAGTTTTGTAATCAGTGCAAAATGGGCATGACAGCATAAGAGTCAGGGAAGAAAGTCTACAGCTGTCCATGATGGACAGCTGTAGACTCTGAGTTGTCTTTTGATGCACAGTGTTATACTGTACATCATCCAACAACACTATACTGGTACCTCTGGTTTTTTCTAAATAAAACAGGATAGTAATCCCACATTCAATTCTGTCTACTAAAGTGAATTTGCAAGAGGGATACAGCCAAAACAAGGTGACGCACCCCGACATTCACTGAAGTGGCACAACACAGTGTGGATGGATGGAATGATAGATAGAGGGAGAGAGGAATTTGGCTGGAGAAGGGCAATAGTGGGAGAGGGAAAAGCAAGGAGAGCCCATATCCAGGATGTATTCACCCTTCATTTAACAGGCAAACTCTCACCACCTTATAAGAAAGTATGAACATACTATATCATTTGACTTGCATGAAGTGATTTCTACATGCAGGGAAAAAGAAGACTATATTTTTGGTATTCTATCTGCTCCACAAATGTCTTGCTACAGTGCTTGTTGAAATTGTGTTATATTTCCCTTGTGCATTAGCTCCATTTCACATTTTTGAGAATTCCACTTTCTGCGTACGTGAGAGAAAATCCTTGCTGGTGGTGAAATGTGGTGCGATGGCATAACATTGGTGGTTCATTGCACAGTGAAATAGGAGGGCCAAATGACAGCCTGAATTCCAGTTTGGTGGGAATGTGCACTTGTTGACACACTCTTACAGTCTATTGCAGATATATGCCCATTCAATTTCAATGAGTGGCTCCTTGGCTTTTGGATTTCATTTTGCTGTTTTTATTGTGACACCTGGAAGTCCAATATTGTAAACAAGTATTACAGAATTCTGAGTTATGTCCTTAAAATTGTGCTATTTTATACTGCCACATTTAAATATTAAGTATATTAAAGCATTCTCAAATTTAGCAGATTGTACTTATTAGACTGAATTATCATATTTTATTCAATGGGGAACTTGAAGACCTCTAACACCTGGCAATGACTTTTGGAGGAGGTTATGGGGTCTCCATGCACTGGCAGTTTTCCTTCAAGGGCCCAGTTTATTGTGATAGGAAAAGCTCAGGAGAAAGTGGAAGTTAGGGAGAAAGTGGAAATGAATTTTTATAAACCATGTCTACAACAGCTCAGTATTTAATTCATCACCATTTCCAATCAAGCTTGATGTGCACAAATGCTTTAGAAACATTATTTACATTAGTCACTGCTCAGTTTACCTGCTCAGTTTGGATAGATAGATGAAAACACAATTCTACTAACAGCATAATTTAAACGTATTTCAGGGCTACGTGTCTGTGAGATTATTTTAGAGTTTTTATACCTCCAACCAGCCAAAAATGATTACTGCAGGTAAAACAGTTCTCAATCAAGCGACATGTTGTATGTGTATATATGTATATGTGTGTATATGTATATGTGTATGTGTATATGTGATATGGACTTCAGCACAGGGAGGAATAAGTCAAACCACCTCCTAATTATGTACCACAATATATAAAAAGTGATTGAGAAGTAATACTGTTGTAAAGACATAACATACATCCTTTATAAGCATAAAGTAGATTTGATCAGATCTACAGACCTAAAGCTATGTGATTCTTTCTAGCTCTTCCTGAGAAATATGTTTCGAAAAGCCTTCCTGAACACTTGAAAATTGCCCAAACTCTGTAAATAAATTTGTCTTTCTAAAACTCATTGATTTGAATCTTTTGTTCTCTCATTTCTGTTTTCAGCCTCATTGACTATATTACATCAATGGTCCAATGTTCATCTGATAAAAAAAATAAAATAGTAATCTAAATAGCAAACAAAAGAAGTTGTCAATAGGCATCACACATATCTTTGGATACCTCTCTCTCTCTCTCTCTCTCAAAAAAAAAAAAAAAAAAAAAAACACTTGTCAGGAACTACATATTCCTATTTTCAATTATTCTGGCTGAGGGCAATATGTTTTAATGATGAGCAGATTCTGTGAGTGAGGCTCCAGCTTTGCCAGCCAGTGCAGTAATGTCTTTTGCACGTCAGGGTCGGGTCCTAGCTGTAATCTGAGGCTCATTACAGCTGGTGGAGCCAAGAGCAGAAACGGAACACAACTTCACCCTGCAGCACTGAATTACTTTTCTACCACCGGGTTCCCCCTCTCTCTTGTTCAATGCTTCTCTCTCTGTCTCAGCTGTTTCACTGTTTGTCTTTGATCTCTCTCTTTCCTGTCTTATTCTCTCCCTCTCTGTCTCTTTCAATTTCAGTATCTTCTTCTCCCCCCCTTCTGCCTCTCCATTTATTTCTTGGTCTCTGTATCTTGCTCTCTCTCTTCCTCTCTGCCCCTCTTCATTCTGTCTCGGCGCTCCTCGGGGGACCTCACATAGAGCACTGGGTTTGGAGTTGGAGGCTAGTTTTATTGAGTTTGCTCAGGGTCCTGGAAAGGTCTATTTACCAATAAGGTCATGAGGAGGTGCATCGAGTCTATGAGCAAATCCTCAAATCCCCCTCAAACTGTTGTGTGTGAGTGTGTTTTTGTGTCTCATGTTTTCATGCTTTGCTAGTATATTAGATTTTTAGGGCTGTGATGGGTGGGGTTTGGACCCAAATGCAGCACACAGTACAACTCTGACAAGTTAAGTTCTTTAATGGAGTTCTCAGTCCAACACAGAAGCAAGCAGAACAACAGGCAGGACAAAGCGCCTACACAGAGACTGACAGATGGGGAACCCAGGTGCAGGGACCAGAATCGGAGTCGGGGACAGAAGGCAGAGGTGGTTTCCAGGGAAACGACAAGCAGGATAGTCCAAGACAGGCCGAGTCGGTAACAGAATGTCAGTCCACAAATAAACGCTGGAAAGTCTTGCATTGGGGATGGCTAAGAACAATCTGGCAAAGGGTGAGTGTGAGACTGGGGCTTAAATCCATGCCTGATTGGTGCTAATTGGTGACAGCGTCCAAACCTGAAATGAATCAGGCTGATGAACTGAGGTGAGGAGCTGAAGACCAGGCAGGCAGAAATGGCAGGTGAGTAGCTGAGGACCAGGCAGGCAGAAATGGCAGGTGAGTGGCTGATCAGACATGCAGAACTGTGACAAGGGCCTTCCTACAGTAGGGCTTATCTTGCATATTGAGGAGTGAGTATAGTATTGACAGAACAGTGAATAACCTGGTTAAATTGATCTGACTCCTTGAACGAGAATGTACTTAAACCTTTTCATATACAAATTGAGGGCATCAATCATTTACCATGTAGCTCTTCCTGCTAAATCCATGCGGAAAGCTCTCTGTGATACACAAATTGTGGCTCCTTCTTGAGAGCTCAAATGACATCTCTATACAGTAACTACTATGAAAAATAAACATGAATGGTACATGTGAGACTAAAGAGGGCTGGTTCACATTTACAGCATGCAATCTTAAGAACAAATTTCAAGGCTTTGGATTATATTAAATATCTCTAGATGGAAAACATGGATAATGGACTGATTTAGAAATCCTGATGTGTATTGGTGACGCAGTCATGGTAAACCCAAGTGTCAGCAGGTAAGTAGTGTTCATGACTTTGATCTTGGATGTGATTTTTCAAAAATCTTTCGAAGGTAGGATATCATGTATAAATCAAGTTCACCGACAGTTAAAGGAGGCAACATTGTCGTATAATCTGTTTAAAGTACCCTATCGGCGATCATGCATGTTTGAGCCCAATATATACAATCTGCACATATGATACCCATACATTACTGACAATTTTTCAACATAAAACTGAATTTTAAGTTTCCTTACTTTTTTCAAATACCCTGATCTTTCAAAATCAAATGTTCAGGGGATGCACCCACCTTAAAATTCAATGTTTCACCTTCTAACACATATGCACGATTGTAGGAGGGATGGTCATTTTAAATTCTCAGTAAAAGCTGTTTTCTTCTGGGACTATATTTCCTGGTGGAGACATATATTGTCTTCCATGCAGCTCAATGTTGGATCGGTTAATACTTTGACAAAAAAATAAATAAAATAAAATCTAATAGACATTGTGTTCTCTGTGATGGATTATGTATCTCAAGCAGGTTTCAAGTCTCTACAAGTTGATTTTAATAGCGTACTGGAATGAACTGAAACCAATGACAGTCTGGAAGGTAGGAAAAAAATTCTAAAATGTACCACTAAAGTACTATATTTTGGAAAATAGTTGTCAGTACCATAATGTGTATGTGGATTGTATATTTTGGACAGAAACATGCACAATTGCTGGTATGGTCCTTTAAGTCTCACTCCCTATTCACATTCGTCATGTGTTCTTTTTTGCTGGATTCTGATATGCATACTGCAGCTACTTGCACTAACATGCTGTTGTCCTATAAAATTGCTTCAGACTATAAAATAATTGTTAGTATTGCACAAAAGTCAGATTTAGATTTTTGACGTTAATATCCATTCATCTCAGAAAACACTGGAAAGGTTGCTGACCAACGCCCTGTTCTAGGTTCTAGTAAGGACAAGAAAAGCACACCAACAAAACAAGTCTTTAAGTATTTAGACAGTTCAATTTTATGAGACAAAAATCTCTGTAGGAATGGGAGCATTTAAGCTGAATTTTTAACAAATATAGCTCTGTTTCAAAAGGTTTGGGCTTTTTGCTACTTCATTTTCCACATTGAATATTAAAAGAAACCTTGAGTCTGTATCTGACAGAGAGAAATGTGGGATTATGTTAAGACAGGAAACTTTCCTTGATTCTAGTAAGAGTACATGTATAATTTATCCTTTACAGAGATTTGTGTCTATCAAACAAGAGTGAAATGTTATATAAGAAAAGTATATCTGGAAGGACTTTATTCAGCTGGAACTGATCCTTTCCTTCTTTCAGTCACTTTTTTTGACATTCTTTTATAGAAGATGTGAGAAACAGACTGGCATGGATAGCTTTAGAAGACTGTATCAGAATAAAGACAGTAGACTTTGTTCAGTATGCATGGACTGCAGACATAATTGACTATTTGGAAAATCTGTCCATATTTTGAAGGAATGTTTGTAGTTTATTAAAACAAGAGCTTATATATTCCTTAAAATGGGTGAGTACTGAGTACTCGTTTCAAAGATGTCACAAACGCTATTCAATTACTGGTTCATGTCCTTTGCTAGGATTATACCTTTTTTTAATGTCTGTACCTGTATATAAACATCCTTATATATACACACACACATATCTATCTATCTATCTATCTATCTATCTATCTATCTATCTGTATGTATGTATGTATGTATGTATAGCTAATCCAATGGATGGATAAATGGATAACACAGGGAGGGAAACTGTCACTGCATATTTGACTCTCTCTGCTGTTCTCTGTCATGTTCTGATGCAACTGGATGTGACAACCTTTTACCATGGTCTGGCTCCTTTCAGTGTAATTGACTATTAAATTACAAAGCTTTGACAAAATAACCTTACCTTCTAAACATAATCAACATGCGTTAATCTTGTAGAGTGTTTAAAGCAAGTTGCTCTCAGACATCTGGTCTGGAGGGGGTTACTGGAATCGTTGTTATGGTCACTCTGTGATATGAATGTGGTCTGGACTGCATCAAGGTTATGGTCAATTTTAGGGCTTTAAGTCAGAGTCAGCCATAAGAAAATGGACACTCACAGATGTTGTAAGTGAAAATCTTAGAGGACTACATGTCCAGAGAGGAAAGAGGAGGAGGATGGATAAACAGGCTGGGCAAAACAAGAGGAAAAGACAATCGAATGAAGGAGAGTAAAGAAGGACTACTTTAGCAAGACACGTCATCTGCTAAGGTAACAACAACAGCCATCCTGGACCTCGATGCAAACTTTAAAGGAGCATAACAGTAATTCTATGTTTTTGAGCCCAATATATACAACCTGCATACAAGTTACATAACTGTCAACAATTTTCCGAAACATACTATTGGAGCGGCAAATTTTTGAATTTTTTTTTTTCTATCTCCCAGACGGCCAGTGGTTTCAGTTCATTCCAGTCCAGTTCAGTACTAAACATCAACTTGTACAGACTTGAAACATGCTTGAGATAGGTAATCTATCACAGCGAACATGACATCTATTTTTTTTAGTTATTTTTTTCTGTCGAAGCAACTTAATTTAATCGATCCAACATGGAATACATGGAAGAAGATGTATGTCCACCAGGGAATATAGTCCCAGGAGAAGACTGCTTTCACCAAGAAATTAAAAATGACCGTGCCATCTACAACTTAGCATAGGTGCTAGCGGGTGAAATATTGAATTTTAAGTTTGATGAACATTTGATTTTGAAAGATTGGGGGATTTGACAAAGTAACACAAAATATAAATTACAGTTTTCTATTTCGGAAAATGGTTTTCAGTAACATAACCTGTATGCAGGGTTTATATATTGGATTCAACCATGCAAAATCACCAGTATGGTCCTTAAACATGAAAAGTTCTTGTTATGGTAACATCTCTTCATAGAGAAAACAGGAGGAGAAAGAGAGACAGTGAAATCAAAGAAACACCAAAACAAAAAAAAAAAAGAGAAAAGAATAGGAAAAAAAATTATAGCATGACAAGAGAATAAAGATAGCAATGTCTCACCAGTTACTTATTCAACAAAGACTTTACTTGTCCATTAAAAGGGACTTATTTTTAATTTTCAAAACACAAAATTCAAAAATTCAAAAAAATTTAAGATAATTGTAGTGTGACATGATGCGATGAACATACTGTGTCTGTTCAGAGTGTGTGCCTGTTATGTCTTTGAATCACTTGTACATTGTATCTGGCTGTGTGCATGCAGTGTACATTGTGTGTACCAGAGCCATTTTTTTCTACAGACCCTTAACGTCATCTCTCCAGTTCTGTATTATTGCTGAGTCTGTGTTTTATCCAAAATTTGTCCTAATCTGACACTCAAATTGACATCCTCATGGTTCTGTTGGCACATAGGATTCATGGAAGCAGTGGAGGGCTATATGTCAACTCAACAATAATGGCTTTATTATACAATTCTGTCCAAGTCCAACAGAAAAGACAAGGCATATATAGCACTGAGCATGCTGGGAAGATGGGAGTACTGCTTGTATGATATATTTTCTGGTTTCGTGTTGTTGGCATGTTTTCACTTTCACTGTATTTCTATTACACAACCCTAGGCTAGGCAGAGAGGAGACACTAGATTCTGTGTTTCAATAACAAATATTAAAAAAATAAACAAAAAAATAAAGAAAATTATTTAAGAAGCAAGTTTTATCTATTTCATCTACATTTGATATCTCTTATTGAACCACTGCCTTTGTAATGTGTATCCTTGGTGCATCAAATCTTCCACTATATATATCACAATGTATATTAAAGCAGTGTCTGAAGGGGAGTTATGTATGTGTGTAGTATTCATTGGGCTTAAACATGCATGATCGCTATGCATTTAAGGCCTTTTCACACCTACTGTAGTTTAGTTTGAGCATTTGATTCAGACCCTGGAGCATTTTTCCCTAATTTTGGTTTGTTTGGGCATATACAGTATGAGCAAAGCAAACACTCTTGGGTCTGCACCAAAACAATTAGAGTAAGACCACCGGGAGGTGATCTGGACTCTTTTGTTTGGAAAAAGTGGAGTGTAACAGCATGTTGTTAACATCCTTGATCTATTAGCCTACATTTTCTTATTTTCTACCTTCTATGTATATTGAACTCTATTTTTCATCAACTTCTCTCTCTCTCTCTCTCTGTGTGTGTGTGTGTGTGTGTGTGTGTGTGTACNTCAACTTCTCTCTCTCTCTCTCTCTGTGTGTGTGTGTGTGTGTGTGTGTGTGTGTACTGCTTGGAGAATTGAACACCAAATTACTTGTTCTTCCATGCTGTTAATGTCATTAGATTTTGAGGGACAATCACATAATACATCACGGTTATAGCTGTACCTCAAAATCATAATAGGCATTGCCGTAATTGTTTCTAGAATGTGTGGCTACATTGGGAACTCTATCTTTATACTACATGAATAAAATAATAAGGAACTTTGCTGCAGGCTTTTTCTACCCTGTTTCTCTATTCATTACATTGCTGGAAGAAAACATGGAGTCAATTTGTTTCAATTATTTTGTGAAAATGTCCGTGTAATAATTGTTGGCCATCTCCAAAAACACCTCCTAGGAAAAAAGTGGCCTGCATCTGTAACAACATTAAGAATAATTAAGAAAATATATCATTACATATACAGTGCACAATTATATAGTTACAATTATTGTTTTTATATACAGTATTAGCTTCTGTATGTATGTTTAAATGTATTTGTGAAAATGTTGCGCTATCTGGCATTTTGTGTGATAGTAATCAGGACCTGGTGCAGCTTCCTGTGGCAGTGGCAGGGTACGAAAAGCTTGGCTGTGTTTTGGCAGGACTTCAGGATTATATATCTGAGCCTGATTGTAATGTGTAGGGGCTTGGTAACGGCAAATTTTGGCTTGTGTATATGCGCCAGAGCTTGAAAGATAGAAAACACCGTTATGCTATTGTGCTGTTAAGTTCTGATGATGTTGTCTTTTCCTGAATATAGATCCATAAATTTTAGTGTAATAAATTTTTCTTCAGCTTTTTAAAGAAGTCCAAGTCGGATTCACATTTTCCTTCTTGCTTTACTTCTTTTCTTCCTGTCTCTCAAATTCTACCACTTTTCTTTTAGATTAGCATCTTTATAAGAAAAGGGGATAGCTGACATTTTCTCACCAAAACTTCACGGCTAAATTAGGAACTACTTTACCTGAAAATATCCACCAAACTACATCCTTCTTACATTGGATTACGTGCTCACATTTGCAGCACATTAAAAAGCAGCTTCACACTGGCCTGAATCAAAAACAAAGCCCTGCTGTGGTATCTCAGCATTGGTAAACACCTTCCTCTAAATCTAAAAGTTCTAAATCTGTATAACAAAGGAGTTACATACTAATTATATACATTTTCCATAAAATTACAGTATGTCATTGAGGGTACTTTCACATGATAAGCTGTATTTGCGCATAAGAGATTCTGGGCATCACTCACCTCATTGTCTACACTCCTGATATCCTGCACCATGGTCAGTGCATGCTACGTACTACTGTAGCAATATGCATCATCATGAAGCACCCAGGGTAGAGATCCCACTACAACTACACATTATATGCCAGATTTACATTTTGCCAGCTTGACATTTTGCCATGCAATTGCTCTGCCCAGATCATAATAGAATTTTAAAGGTGTGTTATACAATTCAGAAAATTGCCCTATGCAGCTTATGAGTTAAATCTAGTTCAACTTTGAGCTCAATGGCAGAGGGGAGAATCGAAGCAGCACCATCGCGTCATTGCAAGGTTGGGAGTCACCGCTGAGCACCCAATACACAATAATGGATTGCCCAGCTCAGCACACCACTCACTGTTTATCATGTGCAAGAAGTGTGAGATTAATAACAAATCATGTAATTAAATGCAATTAGAATATCATTTTGCACCACTAAACATATTATTTTGCTTGTTTTATTTAGATTTTAAGACAATGCATTATATGCCACAAATACACATCTTTACAATACCACCAATTCAAGTTACAACCAATCACACAAATACTACTGCATTACAGTCACTCAAAACAGAAGACAAGGTGGTTGGTATTTTCCTCACACACTTTATGCTCTATTTCAGGTGGACCACTCCCTCTGTGGCAGAGAATAGACCAGAACAAAACAGTTGTCTGGTGCTCTCTGCTCCTCCACAAGCCCATATTCCACACAGCAGGCTGTGAAATCATTTTTGGTCTCCTTCGGAAAGAGCCCCCCATGCAGAAATCCATAAATTCATGAGCATTCACCATCCACACATGAAAAGAAAGGATGTGGTGAAATGGTGAAAACAGGGTGTGAGAGACAGCAGGGACAGAGTGAGAGTGAGTGAGACCAGAGCAAACAGAGAGGAAAAGCAGGGGAGGTAAACCGAGAGAGACAGGTGGAAAAAGAGAGCACTGAGTAAGAGGAGAGAAAATGAGAAGGCAAGAAAAAAAGAGGAGAGGAGAGGAGAGCGAGGGAATGAATGAATGCTGAGCAGCAGTGTGAGTGCTTGAAAGGACCCAGCATGAATCTGGTTTGAACCCCCAACCGATTTAGCGCCGGAAGACACAGACATAGGAATATCAAAATGCTTTGGTTGTTTGCATGCACACACACACACACACACACACACACACACACACACACACACTTATGCATGTACTTAGTGCTTCTGATGCTCGTACATATTTCAGTCTTCGTCCTCACACACACACACACACCCTCCATTCTTTGATTCAGCCCAGCTTCTCACTTCCCCAGTGCTCGCTGGGAGCTCACAACCTGCCTGTCCTTGTTGCAGCTCTGCCTTCTCTTTTGCACTTTTCTTGACCTCCTCTCTTCTCATCCTCTCTCCTCTGCTCAACACTATCATGTAGTGTTGTAAACCCCGACACAGTATATGTAGCTTAATCGCAGCAGCCAAGATAATGTACCCCAAACACTGACAGTGCTCGCTGATGCTTAAGTAATGTGTTTCAAAGCAGAGTTCCCAAAGCTTTAACTTTGATAAGGACCATATATTTTGCAATGTGGAAACTGTGTTGAGAAAGTATTTATAAAAACTTGCAACCTGACGTACTGTAATTCTAAATTTTACTCTTGGAATGTTTCATCCCATTTACATGCTCCACAATGTTGGACAGACATGATAATAATGCTGATGCTGTTAAGTTTGATGGACCTATTAGGACTGGACAATTTACACAAATTTATCAAATGTTTAACAATAACAAGTTTGGTGATTACAGCAACTTTGAAGTGATGCTCTGCCTAACTTGAACCTGAAGTCTAATCAGCCATAATAAATAAACCAATTGGAGTCCACCCTGTGGACTTATCTGTCTAAATAAGGTCCCACAGTCAACATTTTCTACAGCTGGTGTTCTCATCAAACTCTAACCAGGCCTTGGCCAGGTAAGTCAGAGAACCAAATAGCCAAGAGCTTAATGACCTTTTAAGCACAAACAGAGATGCTCTGTGGGGTGACCAAAGCACTTGCCACGACAAGCAGTAGCAATCTGTAGGGCTCCATCAGTCTTACTGCAGAGCCATGCCACTGAAAGGCATTTGACAGACTGCACAGATTTTGCTGAGCTAATTTTGTCTGAAGGACAAAAATCAAATCCTTGGTCTGAAATACCAAGTGTTACATTTCCTGGAAACTACCTGGCTAATACCTGGCTATAATTTGTAAATTGGTTGTCACTAATGTACCATATATGTGACTTGTATATATTGGGTTCAAACATGCACGATCGCCTTAAAGACTGTATGGTCTTTAAAGAGCATGCATGTGGAGACAAGAAAATAAGAGCTTACCTTTACCATACATAAATTTCATATCCTTTCTATAGCTTACTTCCTCACCTTAGTTGTTGTAGCGGTTGTCATGCTGATTTCTCTGTATGTTGTGTTCTATCTATGACTTTAATTAAGACTGAGGCTCTGCAACTCAGTAGGTGCTCTGTAGACACCACTATGAGACATACACAAACACACAGATATACAGGGAGAGAGAAACCACAGCTACACACAGACAGAAAACACACTCACAATGCACGCAGGTGTGAAACAAGCAACACTATATAGTCAGTGAAGTATTATTACAAAGTGTACAATGCACATGTTCCATACAAAGCAAAATGTAAAAATACACACACATTCACTCACAAAAGGTTAACAAGTCTCAAAAGATGTACCAGAGAATGTATCATCACAATTATTCTACCACAGGTGCCCATTGGCCACTGCCAGAAATCAAATGACATCTCCCTACAGTCTTTGTCATTTGATTTAAATGACTTGAATCTGACGATCAATAATTACAATGGGAAAGAAAATGTGCATGTTTTTTTATGTTGGTGGTAGGACCATTATGGATGAATAGATAGAGAGAAAGAGAAGAATTAAGAGAGAGAGAATACAGGGAAGGCATAACACATGGGATTAGTGAGGTCGTATGCGTGCTGAATGACAGAAATTGCTGGAAAAGTCACACTATGCAAAGTAGATAGAAATATGAAAGATTAATAAAGTAAGTTTAACTACAAGGTACTGTATATGTGTGTGTTGACTGACTCATGTCACTGGCAGACAGAAATGGAGAGCAGGAGATTACATGTTTAATGAATTGATGGTGATGGATTCACGGTGTTTCCCAATGAAAGAAAGAGGGAATGAAGAAGTACTAAGAAATAGGTCAATGACTGAATGATTCTGTAGACTGTAAGTAGATTCATGGAATATGGACGTATATGTTGAGCCACTTTATCAGACAGAAATATTAAGTGAAAAATGATAAAATATAGGAGTTCACTGACAGATGTAGTCAAGCACATACTGTGTCAATGATAATGTTGTTTCATTTAATCAATTGTGTATACATGTGCATATTCAATACAAATTATTTAACCGTAACCCTAATCTTTTTAAATTTTACAACTTTAGAAAAATGATCAGGCATATGACTGGATGATAAAAGTTTAAGTTTTCATAACACAGTGTTGATGGGGAATGTGTATTTTGTTGATTTTATTTATGTAATTTTTTGTTAAGTCAGATGAGAAGAAGCTGGGGCACAACACAATTCTTCTACAACATTAAAGTGCTGAAATGATTCTTTTAGTTTGCTTTCAAAGGTCTTGCCTGCCCCCTTCAGACCACCTAAGTCATAACATCTCTGCAAAGTTATGAAGACAGTCCATTGTCTCTGCTGCCATGATGTCATGCTAAATTAGTAGGACCAAGGACATTATTAAATTATATGTCTATTAAGATCCCACAGCCATTCTTCCTGGAGTTCTTGAGGTAAATCACTGTAGACAAACAGAGAATTGTGAGAAGAGAACACAACAGAAGACAATTCAAATATTCAATGTTTTTTTTTTTTTCAGTGAATTCTGTTTCAGTGAATTTAGCTTTCATTTGCCAAAAATAACTTCAAGCTACACAGGCTTAAAGACATTCTTATGGTAAACCAAATACAATTAGGTCAAGATCACAACAGTGAGACAGTGAGAACAGGATTAAGTGGACAGTCAAGCCAAACTTTCTTTTGCCAAACTAAAACATCCTGTTGTTGAGAAGGGTCTGCAAATTGATGTCAAAATTATCCTAGATTAATATTCATGCCCTGGCCAAAACCCAGGGGTGTAAAGAAATACTGGAAAAAATAATGCTTGCTAATGGGAAAGGAATGCTAAATTATGCAAATTAGTCTCTGAGCCATTAATGGACACAGTACTTTTTTAATAAATTGTGGGTGTCTTTCCTCTCTGCTTTTCTCTTATTAAAGCCATTTGGCATGAGCCTAAATTCTATAGGGGAGGAGTATTTAAGTTAATTGCTTATCTCTCTCTGGTTACTGTGGCCTGTTTTGGCCCTAATGAGAGATACATTATTGCAAACTTCTTGCAATGGTATTAGCATTTAATAGGGGACAATAAAGCACATTGGGGACACAGTATCTGATGTGACAGAGCAATTAGGACTATGTTTTATGAGCGCCCTTGCTGTCTTGAAGTGTGGCCTACACTGTAGAGATTTGCTAATTTGGAGCAATGCTCAAACATCTTGGGCAATATCTTGGATGGTGAGGCTCTTGAGAATTGTATGCGAATTGCTGGTAGTGTTCTTTTTCTGTTTCACTTTGTTTTAAGTTGACTCTGAATATGTTATGACAGGAGAAGAGATGTGAGAGCAAATGTGCTCACTGTTATATTTGTATCATCATTCTCTGTTCAGTGTTGACTGATAGGTATTTCAAAGACATTACTGGCTGCAAGCTGCCCTGCTGTGCTAAAGCCTCTCACCAAGAAAACATGTTTGAGACAAGAAACTTTTACTCTATTTTTAATATCAGAAGATTTAATGAAGAACCTGGCTGAATATTTCTGTTAAAACACTTGACGCCAAATTGGCTGCTGTTACCACACCGATGCAGGATGGTAACATTTGTCAGGTTGTCATTCCCAAATATTATATATTCATGTTGGGGGGAAAAAACTTCAAGATAAATTTGAGATACATAAATAATTCCATCCTCCAAAAATTACTTGTTGGATAAATATGGTGAGATGATGTACACATCTTTTATTGCAGCTGCCAACACGGGAAGCCTGTTGTTATCATTTTAAACTTACTTTGTATTAAGATTTTTTAATTTTCTTGCGACAATGATTGTATAATTGTTAGTTGATGTCACAGTTTCAAAGAGTAACATGTTTGGACGTCTCATTTCGGATTAAATTTTGCTCATCAGAAGCTCTAATGCATTTCCAAGAATTGATGCATACTGTCAAAACTGCAGTCAAAATATGCTATACCTTTATATGCACATTCTTAACAAAATCACAGGTGGATTTGTATCCTAATATGGATGCTGCCTTGTGTATATGTTTGTGTTTGTTTATCCGTGAAATGAAGACTCTTGGCATATTTGACAATGTCTGTTGTGGAATGAGTGTGTGTTATAAAGGATTCTTCAATCTATACACCTCATCTTAAGCTGCTTAGCAGCTATGTGTATGTGTGTGTGTTTGCACCTGCACACATACAAATATGTCTACTAATGGTGTCAAAATGTGTGCTTATATGTGTGTGGGCACCTGCATGTGCGATCATGTGTGCCGCTTACCACACACATCTTCCACTGAGGTGTCATTTGGGTCTTCTTAAGGAAAACTGTTGATACATGAACTGTAATGCATTCAGACTTAGCTCCATAATCTAACCATTGCAGAACAAACCCAGTTGGACTGTGGGAGGCAGAACACTGGAATCTATAATCCTCCACCCAACAGACAATCTCCCAACTGGCCCCTGGATGACTCTACATTTTCCCCCCACTCACCTCTCGTCTTTGCTGTTGGCTGCTTACAGACATTTCATATGTGTGAGGCGGCTTGTCAGAATCTGCTTTATGGTTCTGGTGCATAGTTGTATGATGTGAGTGGGAGCTCGTGTTTGTATCATTGGAGGGGATACTTAATGTGCATGCTTATTTGCATATAGGAGACAAATCAAAGGAAAAACCAACAGAAAAATGCTTTGGTAAGGTGTGGAGCTGCCAGAACTTATATGTGCCTTAGTGTATATCATACAAGTTTCTGGAACTCTACTGGAGGGATGGAACAAACATAAATCATGATGGTGGTAGAGAGTGCTGTATAACATCTATGCCTTATGGATGGGCAAAGACCACTCCCATCTGGATAGAAAGTTTCATTATAGGATAAAAGTGATCACTCAGAATAATATTGCATTGTCAGATCTACAGCCAGTTCAAGACTTATGGGAGATTTTCTTGTTTTGTTTTTGTTTTGACATGCCAGACTGCACTCTCCATCATATCATCATTAACACCAAATGAGGAATTGTCTTTGAGAAGAATAGTATTCCATTCATCCAGTAGAGTTCCAGAAACTTGTGCAACCTATGCCAAGTTGCACTGAAGCTATTCTGGGCACTCACTGTGCCACCAACACCTTATTAAAAGACTTTATATTAGACTTCCCTTTGTCAACCATCTGTATGTCATTTGTGTGTGTGTGTGTGCCAGTTTTTATATGAATTTTTGTCTTCAGTCAGAAAGGGACAAGAAGAATTTGTTTACTGTTAAATATAAATCTTCTGTTATGCCTGAACTGTGACACTGCAAAACTCAGCAATGTCCAACCAACGTGAGAGCGGAGTAGGAACTGACTTATCATTTTGGAAGGACTGACTTATGCCATCTCAGTGTATTTTTGTTTGCATAACTTGGTGCCTTTATGCACACTACAATCAGATTTTTGGCTGTACTCTAAGGCAAAAATATGGAGTGTGTATATGTGGATGGAATTAATAGGATTTTGTCATTTGCCAAATATACATGACTCTTTTAGATGAGACAGCAGGTGAGCAAATGCATGTGCAGATTGCTTACGCAGATTGTAAAACAATGGATAATTTATGTTTGAGTAAATCGATATACAATCATATAATCCAGGTTTTACTGGGAGCACATCTGCATCAATTTGAACAGATTTCGATCTGATTATGATATTTTACATGACTTCTCATCTGTGTGATACGAATGCAAACAGCAGAATCGGATGCTGGATGGATACCACAGTGCTGTCATGAGTACAATGACAGGGTGTGTGATTGAGTGAAAAAGTGAAAAAAAAAATCAGTTTAAACTTGCAAACTTGTGAATGGATGTTAGCAAGTTTGTCTTAGGTGGTATAATCTATTTTCCCATCTGTGTTGTACTTTTTATTTTGTTTTATCCTTTTTCTTGTTTTGTAAAGCATGTTTGAGTACTTAGAAAAGCACTCTAAATAAAATGTATTGTGTTGTAAACCAACAGGTATGAATAAGTAATAAATTGCAAATTTAATACATTCACAGTGTGTTCATATTAATATATGTTTGGGCTATTGGTAATCTCTGGTATACACCAACCACGTGGTCCTGCCATCGGTGTACTTCATAATCCTATCCCCTTTGAATTCCTAATACATGCTGCTGGTAGATGCTGTTGCCAAGAACATCTGGTGGGTCTGCCTGTTGACAAACTGATAGGAGCAGAAGGGAAAAGACTTCTGGTACAACTCATGGCCCATAGAAAGAGGACATACTGTTAAATACAGTAGCACTTGAAGGACAACCAAAAGTCAAACCAATGGGACAACAAGCTAAAGTTACATTTCAGTTAGTGGTACAACATCCTGAATTTTCAAGATAGAATTTTGGTGAACAAAGTAAATAAGTCTAATACAGGGAGAATTCAGAGAGTGGATACCCTTACCCCGTGTGCACAATCCTCTTAACTCATTAAAATAAAATTAGTACTGACACATGGTGACAGATAACCGTGTGATTCTTGTCAGTACAGTAAGTGCAATACTTCATGAGAAAAAAATTAAAAAATATTAAGGAACTAACCTGTCTTAGGTTTAAGAAATCCATAAAAAATACCTGGATGGGATACCATGGGTCATACGAGTATACCTTTTGAATCCCTTCCTATGTGAACCCTATGCAACAATAACCTTGTTCCTAGCTTCACTGTACAGAGCCTACCTCAAAATAATCTGAAATAGAGCTTGATAGTTTTTTTTTTTTTTTTAANTTTTTTTTTTTTTTTTTTTTTTGCTGGAATAGTGATACTAGTTCTTATAGATGTGTTGGAGACATGAGGAAACTAAGGATGTAGAGACTTGCTTGGCTTACTCCTACAAAGATATCAGCTCCTCTATTGATTTCTTCCACCCTGGGCAAAGTAAACGCTTTGACTGTGAAATTAGTAATGCATTTCGCCACGCATCCCTCACAATCATCAGGAGATTGGGATACGTACTGGCTGTACCTTGGAGCATAACACATTTGCACGAACCCTCATGTGACTTTATTAAAAAGGCATACTTTTGGAATGAGCTTCTCAGGGAAACTATAGTGTACAATTTGAAGGATAGCTTACTAAAAAGTGATGCATGGAACTTTGTAGCATTATGTGGTGATGTTTTTGTTTTCAAATAGAGCATCGGGGATGTTGTGTATGTCTTTTCATTTTTGTGTGTGTGACCCAAATTTAGATTGGAGGCACCAATAATGTGTAGGTAAAAGTCAATTTATTGCAATTTCTGCTTTAAAAAAACAACCATTATGGCCAACAAAGTGCCAACCTGACAAGCTCACTGAAATTACCCTCTCAGATATGCAATTATGTGCAATCTTCACTGCCTAAACCAATACGAGATGACTCATCCTCATTAGGTGTGTGGATGTGTGTGAGATTTTCATGATGAGATTTTATAGTAATAAGAAAATAATTGGCATTTCAGTTATGATCAGGCTGGGGGGACTTAAAGTGGGGAGATGGGTTCTTGTCTGATTTACACTTCAAAAAAGAAGAGCAAAGACAGAAAAAAAAAACACCACGTCTGCGTCTTTGATCTGACTTATCGACAAGGCTTTAGTAGAGCAATTCCCACTGACAGACGAGATACCCATTTCACTATGTTTTCTGTAAAAACAAAAAAAAACAAAAAAAACAAAAACAAAAAAAAACTGGGGAAATGAAGACTGTAAATGAATGCCACAATCATAAATTTAATCCTGGTCTGGTTCATACACTATGCACTTTTAAGTTGTGTGTCAAATCACAGACTAGATAGCCCTTCCCTGTATGTTTCCTACTAGTATATTTAACATATACAGTATAATCAATTAAAATCATATATTCCTTTACATAAATTATATAATAGTGTGCTACAGTGTTTGAACTGGAAAAAAAAAATCAATATTATCAATATTAGCTCATTTTTGATAATATTGGTGAAATCCTCATAACAAGAGATATTTCTTTAGCTACTGCAGATGCTTTGATAGTCACTAAGCACAGCTGTTTAATGAATGGCTCTTTTTTTACGTTGAGCACTAAATGATTTTAACTGAAGAGTTGACCACTATTGTCATAAGCTGCCATTGCTGCATGGCCCTAGTTTCCCTGTCTTTACAGTGGTGTGGCTAATTGATGGTCTGATTGCATGGCCTTCCACAGCTGTGGGTTCCATGCTAATAAGCTAATTATTGAAAAATGATACAGTCTCAGATAATTCAATCACTGTAGGCACTAATGAACAGAGTCCAATAACACTGTACTTGCCTCTGTACTTGGCAGTTGGCTGACTGTATTCATGGCTCAATCTGCAGTAGATGTGGTTTTATAGCAAATGGTCTGGCTCTGTTCTGCTTATGGAAATATACTGCAGTTATCATGCGTAATTACTTCCCCATTATAAATGAATGGACCAAGATCATCCAAGCTCAGATGCTTCTCAGGAAGTGAGGCCTGATTCCTCAAAAGTATTTGATGTGTTGGAAATAGATGTGTAATCACTTGATTTTACATCATTCTTTGTAAGTATGCATACATTTAGAAGTCGTGGGGTGCAGACCAGGTGCACACTCAAAATTGACCGTGATGCAGATTTCATTTATGTGACTGTTATGACGATTTAGTAAACCTTAGCTTTCTACAGCTGACTGAAATTGCTATGCTTTAGAACCTTACATCTTCCCAATCAGGTGAAGGGTCAAGACAGGAGTTTAAAAGAGGATAAAGATTCAAGCCTCATCAATAAAGGAACATATCTTCTCATGCTACAAAGTAGAAGTCTGCAAAGTGCACAAAAAAGAGGGTTGGAGATGTGAGGATGTAATATAAAAGCTTCTGTTAATATTAAATAAGTTTGGTTCCAATTTTCTGGCAGAGGGATTTGATGTCACTGAATTTCATTTCATAGGCCTTTTGACACGACTGAATCAAATGCTGAGAAAGTCATTTTACTATTATTTGATGGGCACAGAGGATTCACTAGGCTGGGGGCTGCTGGCAAAGGCCAGCTAAAGATTTATCCTGTGTTTAATGTCTGCTACTAGAGACAGAGAGTGTAAGAGAGAATTTAAAAGGTATGAAAGTAGAGATTGCAAAAGGCACATGTGTAATAAGAAAGAAACAGAAAGAGAAAAGGAGAATGACAGAATATTCTGTCTTAGAAGATGCCCTGCAACACTGCTTGAAGCTTTATGAACATTATGTTTTTTTCAACCATAAAATGGAAGATTGTGAGGCTTTACCCTGACATACGGGGAACTAAGCTGGTCTGGCCTGGATTAGGCTAAGTTATCACATTCCCCAGTCGGACACTACACACTGGCTGAGACCAGAGGAGAGGACAGACGAAGAGGGCTTGAAAGCAGGTGTGGGATTCCTATGGCATATTACTGTTTGTACTTCAGGCTTTATTGGTCTTCATCATACAAAGCACAGCCAGAGGCAATGCACCAAACGTGGGAAGTGTTGGGGGTGGGGGNGTGGGAGTTGTGGAACTTATTGTTAGAAAACATTTAGAAGTTCTTAGTTGGAATCCATGATCGTGGCTAAACTACAGGCAGTTTTCTCTTTCCACTAGCTTTTAAATATCTCTTGCTATGTATTCCAAGAAAATGTCTCTTTTTTGTGATTTATTTTATAAATCACAATAAAAAAAAGATATCTCTTTTTGAGATATCTCTTTTACACTTTTAACGAGATGAGATAGTTCTACTGTGTTTTTTCCTGTTTAAAAATACATATACCTTAGTGTTTTCATAATACTTGTCAAGAGCAAACGTGTGGTTATTAGGCTAAATAAAAAGAAATAAAAAATGTTTCTCTGTTTACAAAGAAAAATTATTTTTAAAAAATCAAACTCTCAATAGGAAAGGAAAAGTCACTTCAGTTAATGTCGACACTCAATGTACCATTTATACAACTTAATGAGTACACGTGTTTTCATGTATAAAACAGGATTCATTTCTTAGTCTATATTATTCTCGATTTGATCCAATTAATTAATTTCTACATTTGTGGCTCTTTTTGGTCAGACCCTGGTTTAAACCAGCGTTTGTTTGTTTTGACTTGCATTTTCATGAAACAACATTTTTTCATTCTATTTTGGCTTTTATTGTGGTGATCTGTTCCTAAAAACACAACACCTACAGAATGCAGACACATATAAGCATACATGCCTGCACACACTTATATGCATGCGTATAGGCCCCATATAAATGCCCAAAGATATCTATGAGCAACAACACGTACACTTACATCCCAACACAGAAGTCAGTGCATTGGTGATGGCTTGGCATACAGCTCTACAAATCATTGATGTCTTTTACATAGGCTACAAGGATATTTTAAGTTACACCACTCTTTTGAGTATTCCATATAAAAGAGACAGCTACAATGACACACTCACGCATGCACACACTCTTTGGCTTGTGAGACACAAGCCATAGCCATAATCCATTTAAGTACAAACCTCTCCTTTTTCCTGCTTTTATCTCCATGCAGCTGGGGCTTATCCAAGATGAAATTTTCTAAACCTGTACCCACATCCCACTCTGTGCTTCATAAATCAAGCCCTCTATCATTCTCACCAGCCAAACATGTTTTCCCTTGGAAATGAAGACATAGTAGAATCAATTAGGTTTGATGGACCTGACACTGCTGTGTTGTTTCTTGTGTAGTGCAGTTTAGATTCTGTTATTGCTGTGAGAGCAAAAAGGAAAGTTTTATCATCACTGGAGTGTTCCATAATGTAATATTTGAGGAGACCCAGTAGTCCTATGAAGGCCTGTTTCATTGCGGTCAACGTCTTCATCCATCAACTTTACGCACATCAAAAATGGCTCAGCAAAATGTATGGGATTGGAGTGCACTTTAAATTCCTATTTGGACCAATTTACCTTTTCACCTACTCTCCCTCTAATACTCCCAGGATTGTGTTTTTGTGCATGAAAAAACACCTTCATCTATGGAGAAGTAGATTTGTGTACTGTCGGAGGGTTGTTGTGAAATGCCACTGTATACTTTTCCTTTATGTCTGCTGATTTACAGTAATGGAAAGATCTATTGACCATGGAAACAAACAAGGACATACCCGCATCCAATATTGACAATGCATTTTTGTTGAAAGGTGCAGAGATTAAGCTGGTAAATCAAATGTCATAGACAATGAAAAACACTCCTAAAGGCCAAAACTACTCACTACTTATTGTGCCTTTCCCATCTCCTCTGCAGTGTACCACTGATGCAGCTGCTGATGAGTAAATACTTGCTGTGCTTGAGATTTCATTCGGAGTTGTCATTGTGCATACAAATCTATGGCAAATCCAGAGGTGGGTAGAGTAGCCAGAAACTGTACTCAAGTATTGTTACTTAATTATAATAGTAACTCAAGTATAAGTAAGAGTAGTCACCAAAATAATTACAGGAGTCAGAGTAAGAATGTATCTATTAAAATCATTACTTGAGTAGTGAGTAACTTTGACCAAGCTTATTCTTTCAAATAATCAACAAGCTATAAAGTGCTCCTCTGAGGGAAAAAAAAAATGCAAAGCAGCCGTATGTAGCTTCTAATACAATCCAAATCATATCATATAAAGAAATGGTAGACAGTAAATCAAATATTTACCACATAAATTATGACAATTCTGGCCTGGCCCCAAGACGGTTAGCTAGGTTAGCTTCATGAATTTACTCAAAATAGAACAGGAAAACTTGAGTTAGCATTCGCAGCAGCAGCTAGTTAAGTAGCTAACATTGCAGCTTACCACCACGTTTCCTCAAGTTCCATGTTGANCAGCAGCAGCTAGTTAAGTAGCTAACATTGCAGCTTACCACCACGTTTCCTCAAGTTCCATGTTGACTTCTTATCAGCTGAAATGTTCACATTTTTAGGTAGACAAAGATGGTAACGCATTGTGTAGCTGGGGGGAGGGGTTAATATGGCCAGACGAAAATGCCAATGATGCCGGGGACGAATAATTCTGTAATTGTCCACTGTTTCTCTGCGCCAGCCTTTCTCTTTTTAGAATCCATTTTTCATCTAAGCACCAAGAAAATTAGGAAAGAAAAAATCGTGTTTGCTTAATTTAAGTTCATTTTAATTCATATTATATTATATGCAAAGGTACAGCCACCTATGGCCGTACCTTTGCCTATGAATGTACGGCCGTGTCAACCCATCGTTGTCATGGAGATGACGGGATGCTGAATGTGATTGGACCAAAGCTCGCTCTCTCTCTCTCTCTCTCTCTCACACACACACACACANACACACACACACACACAGTGGAGCAGCCACTTTCACTTTCTCTGCCGCAGTGGAGAAAGCGGAGAATTTTGACTCGTTGCATCAGAGCGATGTCTCGCAATTAATAAAAAAGCAACACAAAGAGTGCGACCAAATGTAACCGGAGTAAAAGTATATGTTTTTCTTCATAAATATACTCAAGTATGAGTTAAAAATATCCTGCAATAAAACTACTCAGTAAAGTATAATTTTGTGAAAAAAGTTACTTAAGTAAACGTAACGGAGTAAATGGAAAGCGTTACAACCCACCTATGGGCAAATCCATTCAAAAGTGCCACAGAAAGTTTAAGTAAATCCATCAAGGGTGCTTTGTTTAAACTTCCAGTGATTGAAGTTGTTCATCCAAACACTGCTGGACTAAATTTGGGTTGAGGAAGAAGAATTGATGTTTGCTGCATTCAATGAACAAGGACAGGAAGTTTGTCAGTTTATACAACAATAAAAGAGACACTGACAAAAAACATTTGGCAAGTGTGGAACCTCCTTGATTCCATGGTGGTTGCAGAGGAAAATGTGACTTTTTAGTTAAGCTAGCAGTATGATTCTAGGAGTGGCAATGATAGTGGGTCCATTGTTTGTTTGTTTTTTTTGTTTTGTTTTTTTTTTGTCAGTCTGTCCATTGGTCCGACACTTTGGTGAGGAGTGACATACCTGAATAACTACTGGATGGACTGCCATAAAATTCAGTATAGATTCATGACCCTTTAGATGATGAACACACAAAATGACCTCAGTGATTCACAGACTTTTCATCAAGTGCCACCAACATTTCACAACTTTTGGTCCAACAAGTATTGGGCAGATTGGTGTCAAATTTTGTATAGACAGGCTTGGAGAAGACATGGGCAGGAGACAATCTATTGGATCAAAGCCACAAGGAACCAATTGAAGAATCACCGTGTTTCATACTGTCGGTCATATTCCTGTGAGAATATCAAACACACTTTCTTGTTGCCTCATAGTTTGTGGGTGAAGCATAATGAGTATTTTGTTAAGAGTTTCAGAATTGCTGCTCAACAAAGCAAAGATTTTCAATGGATCTCTGTTCTTTCTCTTCTTCTGTCAGTGGTGTTTAGTCTTTGCATAATGTGCCATTGATCTTGTCTGTTTTTCTTTCACAGACTCCTGTGGCTGGTGATTCCAGTGACATTGATGTTGCTGGTGTGGAGTGCATTGATGCAGATTGGAGGGGTGGTTTAGTAAAGAGCTGCAAAGACAGTTGAGTACTTGATGTTGGTTGACTGATCGATGTAGTGGGACCAGGTAAGATGGATGGGGGACGCAGCCCTTCAAATGTGCCTGAGGTTGGACAGATGGAGTATTGTTTCTCCATCACGCCCTCTTCCCAGCTGTTCACCTCTAGCGTTATCTTTAGGGAAGACTATGACCTTTTATTTGTCCAAAATAAAAGCCCCTGATGTTCTAACACTGTTTTCAAACTGGATTGACACTATTGAGCATCTTTAAGTCTTAATATTAATATGGCTGTCATTGTTATTCCTTGTAAGACTAATTGTCAAATCCAGCCATTTTTACTCAATAGACCATAGGGAGAGTGTTGAGTTTTGTTGTGTTCCTGTGGTTGCTTCCTTGGTGTCACTACCTAACAGCAGCAAGAGGAACTATGTATAGTTGTGTAGCACAATATACAAGTTTATTATCAATGACAAGATTGCACCAGTTGGTGTGATCACTGACATCAGCAACTTAATTAACTGACTTCTAAAAATAACTCTGCTTATTTGAAACGACAGAAGCAGAGTTGCTAAAATCAGACTTAAAGTATATTTAAATATAATGTAAATGTGGGTTATCACTGTTTTCAACATTGTGCTGCATCATAGAAATTACTATTTACCAAATTTTTGCACACATGCACGCAGGCACGCACAGGTAGTGGGACCAGGTAAGATAGATAAATTAATAGTATGCAGAAAATGTAACAATGCTTAAAAAAAAAGGAAAACAATAAGTTGTTTTACTTATCGGTTTTACAGTATTAATGATAGCAGTTACATTGAATATAGTGGCTGAAAATAAAACTTGTAGCCCAGTCTTGCAATGATAAATTAATATATTTTTTAATACATGGTCATGTTTTTATGTATTAGATTTATCTATTTTTTTTTCTTAGCTGGTCTCTCCTAGTATCTAGTCACTCCCCAGCTCACTTAATTCATATCCACACCACATATTATAATTCCAGCAGTATGTCTCCCTAATATCATGCACTAGGGAAATTATGAATTTTTATTACAACCATAGTCATATATTTGATTAGGTCATAAACATTACTTCTTTGTGTTCCTAGGTCTAGAAATGACTAACAGCCAGTGGAGGCACATTAATCATACCATTAACAAATAGAAATAAAGAGTAGAGAACAACAAAGGGACAGCAGTTGATGGCATACAGTGTCATGCAGAATCAATTTTGAATTTTTTTCTGCTAGATATTAGTAAAAATTATAGCCAACGTTGTAAAATATATTCCAAAGGCGTGACAAAGTTCACTTCGGAATTGAGTGACCACTAAACTGTGAAAAGCCAAAAAAAGTGGCATGCATCTTGTAAAACTGTAAAAGCCTCAAGTTAAAAACAAAGCAGATGCAACTCTACTTTATCACACAAGCTGGGTCATAGCTATGGCAAATCTCAAGAGGCAATACATGTAAATTTCTGTGTGGGTTTCCATGAGCTGAAGACATTCACTCTTTATCATAATCCACCTAAAAAAGTGAGAATGGGTACTACTGCTCTATCTGAGAGTCAGGAATATAAATTAAAGATTTCCACCAAATAACCTCTTAGAGATCTATTCAATCTCCCATTACCTTTGATTCAAAGAGGCCAGATAATACCTCTATATGGTGGCCTATGCTTAAAGATAACCATCCATGTGAATCCTGCCCATACTCGACAAGCACCAGAGAGCAAGTCATTTCTGAGAGAGATATGGAAGAAAAAGATTGAAGGCAGTCGGAGAGAGAGAGAATGATTGAAAGAGCAAGAGAAAGAGAGAGGGAGTACTATAAAAAACATATAAATTCATTAGTTAAAAAAAACACCAAAAGTACAAAAATGTAGGGGAGAAAAAGACAGAAAAGCACCATATGAGAAAGAACAGATCAACAGATATGCAGCAGAAATAGAAAGGAGAGAGAGAGTACCACACAAGATATTCTAGGATGAAGAGCTTCTAGTTAAATCCATCTTGATGAAACTTTCCTTTGCACCAGGAGACCTCCACTTCTTTAAGGTCTACAGACTTTGATGGCTATCATTTTAAAGGTCTAAATATCTTACTCTCAAAATGTGTGTAAAGAAGTGAAAATGGAATTTTTCCACACTTAGATGTTGGGGAGGAGAGATAGGAGGAAGAGTTCATTTGCAGCACTTGGTGGAAGGTATTGGTGTGGGACAATTTGGAAAGCTTGAAATAGCTGGAAATTATAAACTACATGGCCATTTTTTTCTAAACATGAGAGCTTAAAACTGTTGCAAAAAGTTGTAGAATTTAAGAATCTAGAATTCTTTATTGAATTGTACGAGTGGATTTAGCTTTTGGTTGAGAGTGCATCTTAGGTCAACACAGGCCTACATGGGTAATTGCAGGACAAAACCAACAGATTTTTCTTTCTTTTACTGAAGTTAGTACACTGACAAAACACATATTACCCTAATGAATTATTAGCTGCATTTCTTCTTCTAAGAGTTTGGAAAATTTTTATTTGCTGTTACTCATCAATCATTTAATAAATACAGCCAAAATTTTAACTGTCAAAATATATCATGAAATAAATTGATTAAAAACTGAAGATGTTTTCCAACAAATACAGAGAAAAATGTGAAATTATGTGAATTTCAGTACTGATGAAGTGAGGAATGAAAACATTATCTCTTTTTCTATTTTTACAGCATTTTCCTTTAACTACAACTAGGGCTGGGCGATAAATTGATTTAATCGAGGGGGAAATGTGGCAGTGGATTGCTGTCCATCAAACAAGCCCCTTTTTGTGCATGTTCACAGAGCGTGAGCAAAACCTACCAATCAATCATCCTTGATACCATGCCCACGAAGCTTTCAGCAGGTCAGATGTGCTATCAAGATGGCAGCAAATACGACTAAAGATGAGCTCGTTCCGAAAAAAGGCAGTGCCACTTCAGTGACTTGGAAGTAGTTCAGTTTTGAGCTTCATGACGTCAAGCAAACCAATGTTGTCTGTAAAGTTTGTAGGAGGGCTGTAGCTACTAAAAGTAGCAGCTCTACAAATTTATTTCAGCACCTGTGACAGAAACACACAGCCGAGTGGGAGCAATGCATGGCACTGCAAGATGAAGATGCTAGCTGCAGTCGCAAAGTGCCAGCAAAAAAGTAACTTGCGCTAGCTGCATCATTTTCCAGTCTCATCCCATATGACAAGAAGGGGCCCCGGTAGAAGGCAATCACAGATGCGGTGACATTTCACATAGTGAAAGATATGGTCCCCATCTACACAGTACAAAGGCATGGGTTCAGAGAGATGATGCGAACACTGGATCCAAAATATGAGCTGCCTAGCCGCAAATATTTTGCAGAGGTAGAACTGCCCAACTTGTACAATACTACGAGAAAAACAGTTGCAGAGCCGCTAGAATATATCCTTTTATTCCACCACAACAGAGCTATGGTCTAGCCGAACCATGCAGCCATACATGAGTCTGACTGTACACTTCATAGATGGAGACTGGACACTGTGAAGTGTCTGCCTCCAGACGTCATACTTCCCTGATGATCACACCAGCAATATAATAGCCCATATAAGAGCTGAATGACTTGCTGGCCTCCTGGAAGCTCAGGGAAGACCAACAGGTCTGCATGACTACTGACAGCGGGACCAATAAGATCAAAGCCTTGCGATTGAACGAGTGGCCCCACCTCCAGTGCTCTGGACACAGGCTTCACAATGCTATTGGTAAGTGTTTAGACAATGCATAATAATAATAATAATAATAAGAAGAAGAAGAAGAAGAAGAAGAAGAAGAAGAAGAAGAAGAAGAAAAAGAAGAAGAAGAAGAATAGTAATAATAATAATAATTTGTATAGCATCTTTCATGCAAGGAGAGCGCTACACATGGGATGTATAGAAAGAAGGAAATGAATGGATCACTGTACATGTTATCAACGTTTTTAGTTGGACCAAACACCACCTACCAATCCAAGAGCAAAATATAGTGTGTGTGTTTATTCCTCCTTGTATGCATCTTACTATAAAGACAGAAATCTCTGTCCGTCCATCCGCATGGCAGGATACGCTCCGGGCGCAGCAACATATGCTCCGCTCCACAGGCACTAATGGCAACTCTTTAAATGGGCGCTGCACTAATTAATTAAATTATGTGGGGGGATACATTTTATTTTGTTTGTCAAACAGAAATAAGGCTTTTTAGGAAATGTTAGCCTATGTCCATTCTAAAATATTCGTTTCTTCCTTTCTTATTTTTTAAAATAGAGAATGGTGTGAAACATCCATGGATTGACCATGCAATTGGGGTTTGTAAAAAGGTTGTCAGTGCCTACTCCTTCAGCTGGAAGAAAAGGAGAGATATGGCTTTGGTGCAGGCTGAGCTTGGTCTACCCATTCGCAACCTTATCAGAGTCCCCGACCAGTTGGGGTTCAAGACAACAGATGATAGAACGAGTCCTGGAACAGGAGAAGGCCATAGCCTGGGTCCTGGAATCAGATAAGAAAACCAGGCACCTGGTGCCCACCTGGCAGGATACTGACATGTTGGAGTCAGTGGATAAAGCTGTACCCACTGAAAGAATTCAATGACACCCTGTCTGGTGAGGCCTACGTGAGTGTCTCCTACCTCAAGCCACTGCTCCACCTATTTAATAACAGCCTACTCCAGCTAGAGGAGGGTGAGACCGAGCTCACAAAAAAAAAAAAAAAAAAAAATCAAGCACACTATACTGGAGGACATCAACAACAAATACAGTGACCCTGTCACAGATGAACTCCTGGACATGGCCTCACTGATGGACCCCCAGTTCCGGACAACTTATATAACAGATGATAAGGTGGAGGGAATCAAGAAGAGAGGTATAATGGAGCTGATGTCTCTGCCAGCTGAGAAAAGCACAACCTAGCCTGGCATAGCTGTGCAGAAAGAAGCTGAACTTGTGCCTAAGAAGAAGTAAACTTTAGCAGGCTTCTTCAAGAAGACAGTGCCATCTGCCTCCCAGTCAGAAGAGGGCAAAACTGAATCTGAGCTATCAACCTACTTGTTGTCCCGACACAGACCCAGACCTACTTCAATGGTGGAAGTTCCATGAAGCTAACTTCCCAAGGCTGAGTAATCTGGCAAGGAAATATCTCTCCATTCCTGCAACAAGTGCCCCTTTGGAGAGGGTCTTTAGTATGGGTGGGAATATCGTAACATGTCACAGAACATGCCTCAAGCCAGAAGCGTCTGGAACCTGTAAATTACTGTAAATCCTTTTATTTTTATTTATTTATAGTAAACACCAATTTATTATGCAAATTGCACATTTTTTATTTTGGAAGTTTTTTTTTTTTTTTAAGAAAGTCCTATAATTTTATTTAAAAGTATCGTTATTTGTTTTAATTATTTTAATAAACAAAATACTTATGTGAATTATGTCTTTTTTTTTTTTAGTTTAGAAAAAAAAAACCCTAGAAGAATCAAGAATAAAATCAAAAATTGACCATAAGAGTGAAAAAAAATCGAGATTTTGTTTTTAGGCCATATCACTCAGCCTTAACTAAAACACAGAAATACTTTTTTTTTTTTTTTCNTTTTTTTTTTTTTTTCTGGGTATCAGGATGTTATCAAAGATAATCCTATAAACTGGAGGACCAGAGTTCAAACACTGATAGTGGCCTTGATCAAGACATGATCTCTGACGTCTTTGGAGAGGAGTGTGATAAAGGATGGCATAAGTGAAAACTTTCCTACAGGCATCAATAAAGTATCACATCACATGGATGCATGTGAGTATTTATGTGCAACTCTGTATACACTGGTGTGTATGTATGTTGTGTGTGTTTGTATTTGTTGTAGAATGAGTGTGTATTACAAAGAAACTGAAAGAGTGAGAAAAAAAGACTGAGATTGTGTGGCTCAATGTGTGATTGAAAATTGTGTTATCTGTGGGGCTATTTTTGGCTGTCACATCATCCACACATGTACAGTATTTTACACTTTGCAATCATTTTCAAACACACATGCACACACACACACACACCTGTTATGGTGCTGTTGAAGCCAAATGCCATTATTTTAATTCGAGGCTCAAGCATTTCTGGACTACAACAGACAGTGTCTGATAGTCATACTCAAGCCAGTGACTCTCTCTCTCTCACACACACACACACACACACACATACACCAATCACCTGCTCTCTTCCCATCACCTCACAGTGCCCCCCCCAAACACCCTGAAACTAAATTTATTCATTCATTTATTCATTCATCCAATCATTTTTGTCCTCTTCACTATTTGAGAGGAGGTGAATAGGCCCATTGTGCTGCAACCTGTGTACCTCAGCCCCTCAAGCACTCTGGCCAATTTTTGCTCCCATGCCGTCCCCTTAAGAGGAGAGAGCTGAAATGAAAAGCCTTGTCCTTTCTCCCTCCTGCTCTCCTTTCCTCCTGCCATCATCCTCCCATCCTCTTCTCCCCTCTCCAAAAACATCCCATAATGGGGGACTGGAGGCTGTCTGTCTATTTTTCTGCCAAAAGAGGGGCAAGAGAAAAAGAGAGGAGAGAGTAAGTGAGAGCGAGAGAGAGAGAGAGAGAGAGAGACCAACAGTGAGCTCATCATCCTTGATTAGGCTTGTCACCACCAGGTAGGAGGCAGCAATTAGCCTTGGCCATGCCTTTTCCACAGAGACACACACGTACACATGACCACACGTGCTTCTTCTCACACACACATGCATAATTACACAGACACAGACACAACGGACACTCATTCAAACACACACACATACACTTGGGAGACCAACTGAATGAGTGTGGCATCTGTTAGAGAGCGATTTGGCTGGTGAAGTGAAAGAAAGGATGGATAAATATGTGGTGAGGAGGAGAGGAACGGGTGCATTGGCATGGAGAGATGGAGGACAGCAAAAAGAGTCATGGTGAAGGGCAGAAGAGAAAAATGTAGAGGAAAAGTGTGTAGGAGAAAGGTGAGAGGACAGGTGTGAGAGAGCAATGAGGGAGAGGAGGGGAAGGAAGGAAGGAAGGAAGGAAGGAGAAAAAACAGAAAGGCTGCAGAAAAGTTATAATACAAAATACCAGAGAAGGTTTGACTGCAATTGCTCAAACAGGAATAGGAGGAAGGAAGTTGCATTGGATGGCAAGAGAATGGGAGGCTATGGAAAGCAAGAAAGAGGAAAGACATGGGGGGGGGGGGGGGNTAAAAAGAGATGAGCATGGGTGTTTGGACTTCTAGTTTGTGTTGGGACAAAAGAGGGAAGGATGGAGCAAAGCACAGAGGGAGAGGAGGAAGGGGATATGAAGAGAGGAGTAGAGTGGAGCAACAGTGTTAGTGAAAAAAAAAAGGAGAGGTGGAGGGAGAGCAGGGGTGGACAGATGGAGTGAGGGAAGTAAAGGAAAGCAGACATGGACCAAAAGAGATGAGAAAATGAGGGGTGGGGAGACGAGAAGGAAAAGCTGGGTGCTGAGATGGAAGGGGGAGGATTGGCTGTTTGCTTTTGATAGCATGTGCCAAATCGATTGTGGCTGACTAATCCAGTTAGTGATGGCAGAGGCATGCAGAAGAGGCGCTTATGGGGGTGTTAGGTTATAGCGTAGTGTAAGGGTGTGTGTGTGTGTGTGTGTGTGTGTGTGTGTATTTGCATGAAGCATGTCCAAAGCTGACAAGAGCCTGCTACAGGCATGCTGTGAGACATTTCTCTTGAAGAAATAACTTGAAGAAGATGGCAGTCAATATTCACTCATCCATTCAATGGATAAGTTTCTAAATCATTCATGCTGTACACAATTACAGTTGAATATGGATTAAAAACTAGGTTAAAACATTATGCTAACATTAAAACAGAATAGTATTTTACCTTGCTGCTAAATACTTTGGGTGAATATTAATCTCTGCCAAGGAGGTTGTGTTTTCACCCATCTGTGTGTTTCTGTGCTTTTAGCAGTATTGTGCTATAAATAGTGGCCAGGGCCTTTATTTCCCTCAACTGCACAGAGAACCAGGCCTTTATTTGAGGCAGGACTTTATTTCTAATTTTAAGCTAGATAATCTCCATGCTTCTCACCCAAGTTTCCCACAGCTGCATTATAGAGTCTGTCAAGTTTTCCTTTAAAACAATCTGGGAATAATGAGTGTGGTGCCGTGCTGAAAGTAAGGCAGCATCCCTGTAACAGCGTTTATGGATGGTGGTGTGAAGCAAAACCAAAACTGAAACTAGAGCCTCGTAGCCAGCTTTCAGCATGTCCCACCGCCAACAGACAAACCCATAACTGCATAAAAGCCACTGCCACAAGGGAGAAGCATTTCAGTGTAAACATGTCTCCAGGTAGCTTTTACAAAGGTTCATTTTCATCCAATTTACCAACTTTTCAGGATTGGTGATGACAGCGGAGCGTCACTCGCTCCTTGCCAGGAACGGGCTCCACGTTTACAGCTTTGTTTCACAATGAGCCCGGCCACACCTTCAAGCTGAAGGGATAACTGCTGGGTTTAAAGCAGTTTGGTATTTCAAACATAGCTGCTGTCATCTGGTGGCAGGCAGCAGCAGATTACACTAATATTTGCCTGGGCAAGTAAGAGACATACACCAAACCCAGCCTTTATTTGAGACCGGCCTTTATTTCTTCCAGCTGATTTTGACTTTGGTTATAATTTGATATCTGGGATCAAAGCCCCAAGTCGGCCCTTTCTGTATGGAGTGTCCATATTCTCTCCTGTGTCTGTGGGTGCTGCACTATGACTGCCTACTGTCCACTAGTAGTTAGATGGTCAAATGCAGAGGACAAATTTCCCCACATTTGTGTAGGATTATCAAAAAAAAAGTATATTAGGATGATCAAACAAATTTTGTCCAAGCTTGTTCAGCCTTGGCGAAGGTATGCGCTCTTATGGATGCCATTCCAGAATGTTAATCACATTCTTTTAAAAATAGTGAGGTACACAGATGAGGATAGACAGAATCTGATGGCAAAAAAGACCAGCTACAAAGGGTTTCCTTTAACTAAAAATGGGAGCTTTTTATATTTTCAATTTCTCTCCCAGCCATTTCCATACTCTGCATCTAAGAACTATGCTACAGAATAAAATTGTCCTTTGTTGCATTCCTGTCAAAGACATTCTTGAAAATTACTGCTATGTGGTGACAGTCGAACAGAAACAGCAGCAGCGCTATAGGGTGCTTAGCGCGCTCTGGACCCTTAGCCTGCTCTTTACAATGAGCCACTTATGTAGAAAGGGAACGCTGGCATGTTAAATCACTTCATCTATAATTGCCTGCATTTACTTCTCCTTAGAGGGCCAAACATAAGAAATTCTCCCAGGCCCAATAAATGCTGCAGCTGACCGTATTTCTGATTAGGGGCCAGGGGGAGGAAAGGGTTTGATGCTCATTTTTCACAAACAATTTTTCCATTTTTCTTCACAGGAGGACAGTTGGCATTAGATTAGGGAAGGCCTAACAGAGGCAGGGCCGCTAGCAAATTGTGCGGCTTGAAGGGCAAATGCCCCTCTGAATTTATCAACTTATGGTTCCAGTGAGCTGCAAGAGATGGTGATGACCTTAAGATACCCTCCTAAGGATGCCTTTTACCGCCGCTCCATGTTACGTGCAAAGGCTTTTTACAGGGACATAAGCAACTAGTTAGAATGGATGTTTGAAGTTTCATTTTGAATAATTATACTATACATAGCTGTGATTGCTTTATGTGTTTTCCTTATCACTACACAACTAAACTGTGCAGAGCAGCATGTAATTTATTGTCTAGTTATGGTTGTTATAAGTTCTACAAATATGCAACTTTCACAAATACATGACAGTAAGGGTTGTTATGAACACGTTTTCTGTAAGCATATGCCTTTTGCATAGCACACTGCAATATGCCACACATGATCAAGTTTGACTACATGGTCTTAAGTTACTGTATATTTATGATACACAGACTCTGCAGCTATTTCTTTAATCAATATATAATGGTCCAGGATATTGTCATGCATTTAGTACACATGGTTTTAATAATGTCACTGGTTCAGTTTGAAGAGTAATGTGGACTATGAAGGCCTACTGTCATATCTGAAAAGGGACAGAGGAGTTTGGGAAGCAGAGAGCTTGACAGATGAGACTGCATGTAAAATGTAAACCAGATGTAGCTGACAGAATATACCAAATGGGGGCGACAGTATTAGCAGTAAAAGGTTTAAACCAAAAAAAAAAAAAAGNAAAAAAAAAAAAAAGTCTCAAGTGTTCAAGCCCTTGAAAATTGTTCAGCAAAACTAATCATAAAACGGTCCTTCCTCCATCGGGGCTTCCCCACTCCCTCTCTCCGTCTCCACGCCACCAAACATACCTCGGCTTCTCACTTCTCCTCACCATCTCCACGCCACCAGACACCTTGGCTCCTCGCTTCTCCTTACCATCTCCACGCCACCGGACACCTTAGCTCCTTGCTTCTCCTCACCGTCTCCACGCCACCGGACACCTTGGCTCCTTGCTTCTCCTCACCGCCTCCACGCCACCAGACACCTTAGCTCCTTGCTTCTCCTCACCGTCTCCACGCCACCGGACACCTTGGCTCCTCGCTTCTCTTCACCGCCTCCACGCCACCGGACATCTTGGCTCCTCACTTCTCCTCACCTTGGCTCCTCGCTTCTCCTCACCGTCTGATGGGTCCTATATGTAGCATATCCTCCACAATCCCACACAGGTGGAACCCATTATCAAGATTAGCTTAGGGAACAAGGGGAAATTAATCTGGCAGACACAATCACCACACAAACACAGATCAAGCATGCACCCCCCATTAAAACATAATAAAACAGAAATATCAAAATACTGCATACAATAATCACTCGGACACAAGGCCCATGCACTATAAATACACACAAAAAGATTCCTTTTGTCTACCATGTGACAAAAATACATATCATGAATCATCATGCAAAACTGTATGTGTGTAGGCTAATGTGTGTATGTATTTCACTAAGCCCTGTCACTGAAAAATCATGGCAGCTCCATACAAAGAACTGCTGTCTCAGGGTCATAACTCAGCTGGATTGGCACATAGCTCCACTGGAATCACATTCCAAAGTGGTTTCAGAATATATTGTACTTACTGTGTTACATACACTGTACTTACTGTGAGTACATATAGAAGAGGTATTTTGAATGTTGAATGTAGTTGAATGAATATAGTTTGCTTTTAAATAATCCTGTACAGCATATGTGGACAGGAACATTTTCTCTAGAGGAGTGTGGGGTGATTTTCGTTATTACTTATGCACTGATCAGTGTTTACAACTCCATGCAGAGCACAACTGTACAATTTCTCTCCCTTTTACCCCCTTATTAATTATGGTGTGGAGTAGCTACTTTTTGTGCACACTCACTGTGCACCCGTAATTTATAGTGAAATGTGTCAAGTCATACAGACCTTATTTGAAATCCATGTGAAGAAAAGCTATAATAAGTTGTAAAGGCAATTACAGGAAAGCATTCTGTCTCGGCAAGTCCACCTACAATGATGAGACACTCATTCTCACACAGTAAGAAGGTATTTGAGACTGTCTGAAAATGTGTCCCAGTGTGGTTTTCTGTAGCCGAATATTCACCTCAGTGGCTTCTTTCTTCTGGAATTACAGTAAATATTTAGTAAACAGCCTGTGTTTTGTCATTTGGTTAAGCTACTCTGCTATGCTTGTTTGGCATCTGAGACAATTTGTTGCTGCACAACCATAAGATCACAGACTGTACACTATCAGTTAAAAAAAAAAACATGATAATGGGAATACGATAGCAATACATGCATTAACACTGAGATATTACACCGGTATGATTTAATACTCTTACAGAGTCATTTGTTTGTACTGTAATTATCGTGCAATCTAGATAATCAAAATGCCTGTTAGTGGTTTAGAGTGAAAGGTCACCCTCACTAATATCAATTACATGAAAAATGAGGTGTTTTAATATATGCTATTGTCATAAAACAATGTCTCACCCAGCCACCAATATGAGGCAATGTCTGTGACCTGCTTCATCACGTGATTTACTATCATAACGTACTAGTAGAACGTGGCTGTACAATGAAGGCTTACACGCACATATAATTAAAATATGTTGTTTTGCATCACAGGAAATGTTACATCTGATCACAGTGCCAACACTGAATTCAAAACCAGCCAGATACAGAAGTTCATTAACTCACACTATGACTATAATTCTACAATAGAGATGTCCTGAGACGATATGAAGTATCGTCTGCACACACTGGATCGACTCCCGTTTAATTCCTCACTCCTCATATTACATGCAAAACAACTTCATGCGTCACACACATCTGAGTATGTATCCCAGGCAATCGGGGAGATGCTAGATAGCTGGAAAATAGACAAGATGCATGTCATTTTGAGGGACAATGCAAGAAGTATTAAAAAAACGACAGAATAGGGTAATGCTGCACTGAAATGCTGCTTCAATTAAATGTGCTTTAATTGTGCACGGGCAGTTTTACTGTGTAAATTATCGGATCAGCCAATATTTATAATTACTATTACAAGAACTCTGATCAGATTTCATCACAGAAAACTCTCATCGGGATATCCCTACTTTTAATGTAAAGACAATGACTGGGAGTAGGAAAAGTAACGTTGAGACAGATTTAAACCTGTACGGTAACTAAATACAGCATTCTTAACCTGTTGTTGATAGCATGTGACTGCGGCTTTGTTTGTTGTTAGTAATAAAGAATCAACTAAACCATTCATTTATATCAAACTGTTCCAAAAATCTTTCTTTAAAGGTGTATTACATTTGATTCATGAGATATTTGTTGCCTTTGGCATTATATTATTTTATCATTTAATAAATAGAAGGTTCCCCTGCATTCTAAAATACTAAATTCAGTCATGCATAGTGGGATTCTCACTTTATATATGACAGAAAGACTGATTCAGTTTGCCTCAAATACATTCTGAGCTAGATAAACACAATCCCTACTTTTATTATAGTTTGTGTGATGCTATTTAAAGTGAAATGTGTTTATTTTAAATCAGACCCATCAATCAAAATGTTTAGACTTATTATCGACCAGAGGTATTTTGACATATGTCATGACTATGGTATATAGTGCTGGAATGTGTTTCTCTTCATGCGCACGTGTGTGTGTGTGTCCATGTTTTCCAGGAAGGTAAACGTGTCATGCATTCTAGTCTCACACTTCACCATTTGCAGAGTGACATGTGCCTCGTATACAAATAAATTCCAATATGACTGGATTTTCTACTCAGACTATATATTTTTCCTCACATTTACATCACATATAAACAGGATAGCTCCACCACCAAAATTTCAAGTATAGAATTGGAAGCTGCTATCACAACCAATTTGACTGACAACTTTTTTAATACATAGGCCTGATACACACCTGATACACAACAGCTAATGCTAATTTTTCATCCATTACTCAAACTCCGCAATTATACAGGTGCATATAACTAAAATTTATATTTTTAAAAAAATGTGATAAGGCCTTTAATTTAAAATTCTGACAGTTTTTAGATGCATGTACTATGATTAAATATGTATTTTCTGATTTTTTTTTCCTTTAATGGATAATTGATCATAGAAAGTGTCCAAAAACATGGGCAAAGAGATTGAGAAACTGAAATGTGATGAGAGTTTGGGTTAAAACTAGGATCAAACAGAGGAAAAGTACACTTACATAGCATATGCCTTAGCCCATTGTGCTACCAGGATGCCACATGACTGAACAAACTTTTAAAATCAGGTTTGTATTTAAACTCATTTAGTATTAAGTCACCCACACCTCCCAACACCTCTCCCAAACATCTGGGGCCTCATTTACAAAACATTGCATGGAAGCCATCCATACTAAAAGTTTACGTATGTTCAAAACAGGGAAATGGCATACGTATAAAAATATTCAGATTTATAAAACTGTGCGTACTTCACGGCTGCATACAATTTCCCCTTTATAAATCACAACCAGCTTGGAAATGTGCGTACGTTAAAAACGCTCATATCCCGCCATGACACTCCCACAATTTATCATAAATGGTCCATGCAAACGTATTTGTGAATAAGTGAATACTGATATACATATAAATGAATTTGTACATCATTGTGTCTCAGAGAGAATGAAGACTTCTGATTGGTTGATGAAGAAAAAAAGTCATATGAGGCAGAAATGCAGGTATTGTGGCTGAGGAGACCATCAGAAAAATGTTAGATTTGGTTCTTCAGCAGCAACAACAATCACAACATGCTGCAGCTGGAAATTGGGTCAATTTAACAAATAGTAATCATTTACAATTTAAATTTACACTGCACTAAAAGTTTGTCAGACCTAAAGGCAGATGCGAGAAAGTGCAGTGCTGCATAAAGGACGACACTGATGTCCAGGTGAATCTGGTAAACCCCCTTTTAATTTTTTAATTTTCATAAATGTGTCACATTCACAGTCTGCGCATCAGACTGAGCCGCTCTGAGCTTCGAGGGTTTAGAAATGGAGTGAGGAGCTGCACCTCTCATCTGCAGGTCAAGACCGACCAAACCATACAAAAATAAAAATAAATGTGACAATCTGCCAGTTACGATAGATCAATGAAAAATCAGACAGATCTATCATGATCAGAATATTAATTCTGTTGTTTCAAAGCACCTTTANTCAATGAAAAATCAGACAGATCTATCATGATCAGAATATTAATTCTGTTGTTTCAAAGCACCTTTATGCACCACTATCGCTTATTTATGTGGAATTCATAATAATTTATTTGCACATTTGAAGATATCAAAATTAATGAGGATGCACAAATTCAGTTTATTAATCATGGAGAGGAGCTATTTAACGTAAGTGTTGGCTTAAACGGGCTCTGTCAGAGTGGATCTATGCAGAAATCTGAATATGATTCCATGGAACATCTTGTGTAGGAAAAATCACTTAGAAATCTGCTTCATTTCTTTGCTTCTCTATCTGTGTCGCCAAACACCCCAGTCTCCAAAATGTGTCCAAAATCTCTAAAATGTCCATGCATATGCATGGTACAGCATTTACATAAAGGTGCACAAATTCTCCCCTCAAGTTTGTTTTTATAAATCCCAAACTTTGCGTGGGAAGTGGTGTATGAAACTTTCAAGCCCCATTTTATGCATACGCAACAGTTATAAATGAGGCCCCTGGATCCAGGTCATTGATGGAAGCAGGCTAAACAGGTTATTTCAGACATCCTTTTTTTTTTTTTTTTTTTTNTTTTTTTTTTTTTTTTTGTTACAACCTCCAAATCCTGAGATGTTCCCACATGAGGCATGTTCTGGGTCTGCCCAGAGGTTTCCTTCAGATTGGACCTGTCTGTAATCCCTCCACAGGGAGGCATTCAGGAGACATACTGATCAAACCACACCAAATCACACCAGTTCAACTAATTCCTTAAAGGAGAAGTGGCATTGGCTTTCCTCTGAGCTCCTCCCTGAGCTCCTCCCTGAGCTCTCTCTGAGCTGAGCTGGAGGTTGGAACATACTATAGATTGACTAGTAAATCAACAGTTATGCCTTCAGGCTCAACTCTCTCCTCACCTTGATAGCCCAATACAATGCCCACATGACTGCAGTTGCTCTGCTGCCAATCTTTTGCTCCATATTACTCTTACTTGAAAACAAGACCCAGAGATACTTAAACTCCTTCTGAGCAGCAAGTCACCCCCAACCCACATCCATATTTTTCCTTAAAGAACCATGGTCTTAGACCTGGAGGTGTTGATCCTCAGTGGCTTCATGATGGTCTGAATGCCACCTCAGGTAAAGCTAGAGGTCACAGAGAACAAAGCAACAGAACTACACTGTCTGCAAAAAAGCAGAGATGCTACCATGAGACCACCAAAGTGGAGATTCTTAAGTTCTTGGAAAATCCCGTTCACAAAAATAATACACACATTAGGTGACGTAAGATAACAATGATACAGTAACATCACCTGAGAACAACCCTGAGATAAAGTGAAGCCTTCTCCAGAACCCTTAAGAAGATGTGTACTTTTCAGTTTGTAGCTGCATACAACAGATGGACTCATCACCTCCTAAACATGAATTTACATAGAGGTGACCTTCTCACATTGGACAACCTCCAACACAGAGTGATCACACGGGGCCTTGTGAATATCCTCACCACCTGCCTGCTGCCTCTCAGTTTGGACAACTCAAAAAAAGAGTGACCCCAACCCCTATCAAGGAGTTTTTTTTTTTTCCAGAGCCTATACTGTGCTTTGAGGTGAGTATAACTACACAGTTTGTAAGTATAGGTACAGTTCAGTCTTTCATGCAGACAGTGGCTCTTTAACAAAAGATGTTACATTACAAAAAAAAAAAAAAAAAAAAAAACAGTAAACCTCTGATTTTAGATTTCTTACAATCTCACTACCCCTTAAAGTAATTTAAATAATGTAATTATTGAATTGTTTTTATAAAGGAAAGATGTGTAGCTGCAATAAAGATACAAAGACAAACTACATACAGAAGGAAATCTGCATCCCACGGAAAAGTACAGGCAACAAAATGAACAGCTAATTGTAGTCATCAGATCATTAAGTATTATATTTTGCTGCTCGATGCTATAACCTTGCCAGAGACAATGCTAAGAAAACAGTGTGGATATTTAAATAACATGCTGAGCCATTACAATTTACACCTCCATGCTGTGTATTGCTTGGATACATCTTTATGTATTTTGCAGACTGAAGCACTAGATATTACATACACGCAACTATAAAATGACTAGGAGATAATTCATAATAGACATTATCGGAGAGGTTGTTTTATTAAATCATATACATGGGGGGGAAAAAGGCAAAAATTCTTGAAGCTGCACTGCAGTGTAATGTGTAATAATGACATATGCCCTGTCCAATCTTTGTTCTTCAATTTATTAGATCACATCAGAGCTATCTAGATGTAATAAAGAAAACTATGATCTTTTGGAAATCAATGCAATTACTGTAATCAACAAAATCAAGCTATTGCCATGGACCTCTGGGAACTGTGTGAGCCAAATATATGAGCTCTCACTACATGATTGCCTTTGCTTTTGCTGTTCAAGCTGTTATGGCTGCATTAAATTATGAACTCTTTCATAACCTTAGGTATTGCAGAGCTTAGCAAAGCCATGGCTGATTCAATTCACTACATATAAAATCCTGAGACAGGGGCCTGTAATCAATGGATAATTTCCACGTTACACATCCTGTGGACTTCTGTGGTGTCAGATGCAATCAGAGGTGTCAAAACCTGTAAAACTTCCTCTCAGCTTCTGCATGTGTGTGTGTCCAGGCGGGGGGGGGGGNGGGGGGGGGGAGCTTCGTCATGCCATTCAGCATCCCCCACCATCGCTTGCTGCTCTTTGAACAACAAATGGAGCCAACCACTGTGGTGTGAATCCAATTTTCGGCACTCAGGAGGTGTCATTGTGTACCTTATGTCAATCTTTCTACATTGCAAGTATCAATTAAGATTAAAATATTCCTTTCGGTTACAAAATCATGCTTAATATCAGGTGGCAGAATATTTCTCATCAGTGCGAGATACTGTCACACACATCTCTCCAAAATTAAATTAAATTCACCTTAAATTGCTTTCTTTATAATCAAGCTTAATATTATATACTCCTACAAGACTGTTTGTATCAACTTACTAGAAAAGATCTGTGTATCAGTGTTATTACATTGAAAATAGTATATAATGGTTTAGTAGCTATGTTAGTTTCCTCACCAGTAGCTTACAATAATTTTACACATCTAATACATGCATCAGGCAGATTAACTCTTTCTTACAATGATAATGACCAATCCTAATACCAGACAGGAAAAATACTAGTATATCACAGATAGTTAGAATTGCGTATCTTAACTATTTTACTCTCTAAGACATGATAATAGGAGAAATGATTAAATTTCTTTCCTTTTTTTGTGCTTGCTAATGGCATTACATCTCTTTGTTATGCCTCGATGGTACAGACAGCAGTCCCTCAGTAATTAAGTACAAATGCTAGAGAGAAAGAGAGCAAGGGAGAGAAAGAGAAAGAGGCAGGCTCAGCTGGATCCCTGAGCATAAAAACAGGTCTAATTAACAGCGTCGACTTCACACATGAGATTGACTCAAAGGGGAGTGAATTGCAGGCAATTACTCATGCAGCAGAATATCATTTATAAAGAATTCACTTGGAAGCTGCCAGTTTATTTCTTTTAGTGGCAGACAGATTCTAGGCAAAACAAATGTTTTATATTTTATAAAATATGATTGTGATAATTTTTTATTAACACATCATGTCAAGATTAAAGATTATGTAAGAAATGTAAAATATTAAAGGAAAACCCTTCTGAATGGATACTGAATTAAAGGGACAAAGGAACACATTTATTTTTTTTCTAAATGTAAACCAATCATCACCCCTTGTTTTGCTTTGTCTAAACTTCTTCCAGTTTCACAATGGTGAAATTACCCGGTATGTGGATAGTGCTTTGTCATCAGGTTTGTCTGACAAGAGATGGAGAAAACCCTCTATCATTCTTCTCCTGCCTTTTCTTTTCACAGTGAGGCATGATAAATGGCTAGTCAGCGTCCCACCAGAGAATAATAAGCTCTAGCCTCCACTGTCTGTCCATACCTCCTGTCTCTCCCTCTCCCAGTATTTTCTGTTTTTCCTTTCTTTTTGTATGTGCTGTCTCCCTCAGACACTCCCCACTGCAACACACACACACACACACACCTCCCATCTTAACCCTATCTCTCTCCTCTGTCTGGAACACTCTCCTCTTGCCCTCATATCTCCTCTCCTCTCTCTCCATCAATCCCCCCAACCCACACCCCACCCACCTACCTCTCCCTCAACAACACCCACCACCACAGAATAGAAAGAGAGAAGCCAACATTATTCTAGCAGAGGAGCAGGTGAGGGTTAAAAGGCAACCACAGCCTAGTCTTCCAGGAATTAAAGGGAAACAGCTCGGGGAAGCAGGGGATAAAGACGGGGCCTGTTTAAAATTCTGACACCTCTCCGCTATAAAATAGGATTTCTGAGCCACTTGGGGCACAGGGAGGAGGAAAAGAGACTTCAGCAGATGCCAAGGGTAAATGCAGGGCTTTGTTATTTCTGACAAGCCCACAGAATGGAAATGTCATTAACTGACTGTAAATATTCAAACTCCATCTCTCTCTCTCTCTCTCTCTCTGATGGAGGTTTTTACAATGTTGTTTTGTCTTTAGGCATATGCATAGATAATCCACCTTGCACACAGAGAAGAAATTCTCCAAGACTTATATCAATAATTCAGTCAGATAGGTAGAAAAAAAGAAAGGCAAAGATAAGTCTCCCCATGTAGAATTATTCATTCCCATGCATTTTGTAAGCACAAGCCTTTTAGACTTATAAAACTCTGAAATGAGAACAATGTCTTGGGTAATACAGAATGTGCAGTTTATGAAAATGGTATGTTTTATGTGTGCGCAAATCTGATTTAATTTATGCTGAAACTGTTCCATAAAAAAAAATAAAATAAAATAAAATTAATTGAATATGTAGGGCAACTTTTATAGGATATGTAGGACTTTAAGTAAGATTTAAACGTTTTACTGAATTCACTTTGTGGCCTTACCATATATTTCAGCAGATTCTGTTACAAAACTGGAATACATAAGCAGATATCTATCTTTTAACTAGAAGTATTTGTTTATAAAAAAAAAAAAAAAAACGAATTAAAGGATTAAAAAACTATGAAATTCAATATAGCAATGCAGTTTTTCCTATCTACCTTTGCATGTTCTTATGCAGGTCAACACAATGAATCACCACTCCTCAAGAGCATTATCCATTGTTTTCCTACGTTTTTTTTTTTTTTGTTTGTTTTGTTTTGTTTTTTTTTAAGCAAAATACAGAATAAAAGACTAAAATGAAACCCATCTTAAAAAAGAGAGAAAGTGAGGGGGTGAGAGGAGCAAGGATATCAGGAAAGACAGACAGTCTCAGAGAGAGTTAAAGAAGTGAGTTACAAACTGAAGACCAAGAGAAGAGAGATTTAGAGTAGGTACTGTATACAGAGAAAGTAGATACAAAAGACAACCCAGCAGATGACAACATTTTCAGTCATCATCTTCAAGGACAAATGGAATAGTGCTGGCAGCCACAGAGCACCTTAGGGCAGCCAGCAGAATCATTCTCTACCACCAACAACATATATTTGTCATTTAGCCCTCGGCAATTCAGTTCCCCTGAGACATTTGGAATGCCTCATCAAATGATGCCGATGTTCCCTTTCGCTGGGCTTGTGTTGTGTGCCCAAAAGCTGCAAGGCACATTCATCTTTGGAATAACCCAATCCCTTTCTTCTCCCCCNCCCCCCCCCCCCATGCTGAACACATGGAATAAGTATATTTGGGTTGATGCTGTTGCTGTATACTCTGCACCATTGGAGGGGGTGTTTACTGGGAGCTTTTAATCCAGAAAGAAAGGAAGCACTTGTGTGTATGTTAGTCAGTGTTTTAGGATTTCTTAAGGCTTTTCAACTAAAGACTCAATAAATAAACTGTAGCTATAACTACATTGGACAGTTATAAAGAAATAAAGATTATTTAAACTAATAGACATGAAGAATCTGTTATGCAATTAACATTTGCGTATAGAAAATATGGATACAAGGTATAAGGTTAGTGTGCTGTTTCTCCAGTGTGACTGAGGACAACAGTTAACACTGAAACTTGAACTGTGTAATATCTTGCTAATCTGAGAAAACAATGGTTAAAATCATATCCTATCAATCATAGACAGACACAAATGTAATGGAATGGGTATGCTCATTATCCCTCCATTTAAACTTAGAGATCCATTCTACACTCTCGAGTTCTGTGCAGGCAGCTCGTTATTAAGAATGGAGAGCTACTGAACATCAATAGTATGCATGACTTCTTTTATGAGCCTTGCACACAGTTAAATTGGTGACATTTGGCCTTTAATGGGCTGGCTGAAAACTCATATCCCTTCTAACTACTGAATGAGGATTTCTAATGAAGACCCAACCAGCTAAGAGAGTTAGTGGCCAGTACTCACTGAACTGAGAAACCAGGAAAGGCAATTATGAAGGTTAGATTGCTGATCGTGAATTGCTGCCTAAAGCACCGTTTTACCTTGGTTTAGAACTCTAGTGTTACTGCAATAGCCATGCAACAGTGTAATATGAAACAAATGCACAGTAGGTAATGTCTATTCACACTCATCCAAGACATATTTTGCTGACTGTGAAACCAAAAAGCAGAAATAAATAAAAGTAAAACAACGTAAAGCACTAGATTCCTCAAATTTAGGCATACCAGAAGTACAGAAACTAGCAATTTTGGATTCTTTACCTCAGTCTAAGTAAACACCACCGTACATCGGTTCATTGATGGTCATCTGAAAGGTCACACTTATTCCTAGACCAGCAAAAAACTCATTGACCCAGCCAGTTGTAAACTTGCTGAAGGGGAACATATACCACATGTTTTATCCTTCACTTTTCATGTCTTTATTTTTTGCAGAGGTCTGTGCTATTGATCTACGAGCAAGGTGATTGGACATTACGATTAATGACTTCAGATGAAAGAAGTATTCCTCTGAGGTCCATTTCCTGAAATGCCACTAGATTACCATCCACCTTCTGCCAGAGCTTTATCATCAGTGTGAGCGATACAGAGGCACATGGACTGAAGCAATGACGGCCCGTGAGTCACAAGAGAGCTGTGGAAGTGGAAGGCTAAGGTAATTTTTGTAGAGACCAGAGTCTCCATCTCTCTTTCAGTCATTTATTCATTCTCTCTCTTCCTCTTCTCTCTGTCCCGCATCTTTACTCCCTCTTTTCGTCACCCCCCTTTTTCTGTAGCTGAAGTCCTCAATTATTTTCAGACTGCCAGGCATGGCACTGCAGGGGCACAGGGGACCATTTGGACTTAGTACATTAAAGAATTCATGATTTGAAACCACCACAGCCCACCCTGACGACTCTATGATATGACTTTTCAGTGCCTGAAGCTCCTTCCTTCTTTCCCCTTTTTCCACCAGACTGGCTTTCATTCCCCTGACGACTGACATTGATCTATCCTTGAGTCTTTTAGCTCCAGGACTTCCATACCTTAAACTTCTGACTCCTGACCATTAAAAGAAACAGAACCGCCAATATTTATGAATCTGTCCGTAATGATTTCCTTGTACGTTTCTTGTGTCACCATCTGTAAATTGGCCTGTTGGTATCAGGCGCATATAGTGACAGACATGACAGCAGTCTGCTGAAAAAGAGATGAAATGTCTCAGTGTAACACATGAAATCAATCTATAAAGAAAATGGGGGTGTTGTTAGAGAAAAAGGAGACAGGGACATAGCACCAGACAACGTTTGCTAGACTTTAGCCAGAATTTAGTCATAACATTTGCCAAAGATTCACTATGTCGTTAAAATTATTACAATGTCAAAAAAATGTGATCTGAAAACAGGATATAAAATAGTTTCTTCTATTGATGCCTATTGAGTTTTGACATGAAATTCAATGAAACTGAATGTTCTGACCTGGTTGTAAGGTTATGGAAAAAAACACAGAAGAAGAGGATCAAAGAGCAAATCTTAAAATTGATAAAAAAAGTGATGCAGGGTTCCTGAAGCCCATTGATATTTATCTATTAGAGAAAATTATAGAAAATTATAACTGATTAGAGCCTTAAAAGTGGATTTTCAAGGTGTTCATATGACAATAGTGTCATCAATAAACAGTAAGTGCAATGTGATGTCCTGAAACATTACCTCCTATTCTTCACAGGAGAGGATGACATTGCAACATTGCAGATATCTTGTGTTGCCAGTAAGAGATTCATTCATAAATTTGTATCAGCCACGTGTGTCAGTAAATCTGTTATATTCAATCTTCTGTATAAACTGCATATACTAGTACATTAAACTATCCATAAAAAGGAAAGTATACAATTACAGATGAACCCTGTTTGTATTTCCAGTTTTTCATATATTTGAGAACAAAATGTTGACATAATGCTTCCTCTGTAAATTTCAATTATGCAAAAATCCTTTTCCCTTTTTTCAACAGTCTCAACGTAACATCAGCATGTACAATCAAGGATTAGTTTTTCTTTAATTAGCTAATTGTTTTGGCATTTCAAAACGTTTCAGTGAACATAATCATAGTGCCGACAGAACATAAATGCTGTAACTGTAAAAACCATAGGCTGTTAGATATTAAGACAGTCAGTCATTCATCTTCCACCTTTTCATTCATCACTACTCTGCATGGACTCTTGAATGTTTTGAAGCATTCTCCATTTCTATGACTACTGAATAAACAGTTTTTTTTTCTTTTTTTTCAAAGTGATAGGAACATACTGCCATCTTCTGGCCAGTGTGGATAAGGTCAGTTTTTTGTTTAAAGCTTGACTTGCTGTCTGAGATGTCTGGTTTCAGACATCTCAGACAGCAATGTTGCTGACTGCAGACTCAGGCTTTCCTTTGCTGGTGTATCTACACGTGTTTATCTGGGACATCAAGCAAAAGACAGATACGGGGACTAAAAGTGAGATCGAGAGACCCTCTCGTAATCAGAATACTGAATGTGCAAACATCCTTTTCTAGAATAAAGGGGCATTCTTCCCCTCCATGGCTGCAACACCAGATGCCAAATAAGCGGCTCCTCACTGTGGGCGGCATGCTACTCTCAGTGTGGGTTCTCTAATGGCCATAATGGAGGACAAGCCCATTTATTACTACTAGGGGGTGAGGTATGTATAGGGCTACAATTAAGGAGAAAAAACATCCTGGTGCTTGTAAAGGGCAGTAATGTGACTCAGGAAGTGATGGATGCAGAGGGAATGAGACTCGCAGGCCAGAGGGAGTATCTTGTTATCTTACGCAGGTGGGGGATCCGTCATTGAGGTAAATTAGAGAAGGGAGAGAGAAGAAAAAAGAGAGGGAGAGAGAGGAGAGATAGACATCTTCAAATTAGGGAAAACAAAAAGGAAATATGGGGAAGATAGAAAGTAAGATTGAAATAAAATGATACAATACGATAGGAAGCCCCTCTTGTCAGTTACATCTCAGAAGCAAAGCAATACTTTGAATATTTAGTGAAATCTCAGATGACAAATACCAGAAATTAGAAATCAACAGGAAAACAACCTTCCAAATCACAAACTGCTGTTAATGCTGTGGTTTAAAAATTAACTTTACTGCACCGGGAATGGCGTCATTTGTTGGAATTGGATCATTTCTGATTGCCACCATTGAGGTCCGCTCGTTACCATGGAAGCTGGCTTGTTTATTTTATGTGTGTGTGTTTGAGGAGGAATTAGTATTTTTATGCATTTGCATGCACTATGTCCACACATATTTGTGTCACTGTGTAGATATCCAACTGAATTACTGAAGTACTAGTCATTATTATTTCTCTGTATATGCATAAGTAAGAGTTTACTGTGTGGACATGTGTAAATGTAGACATTTTAGTTGTCACATACGTGTTTGTATGTATGCATACTTTACTCTGCAGTTATCCACAAAATTTAGTGTACCTTTGCTGCATCCACAGTCAGTAATTGATGCCTGGAAACACGTTCTTGTGTGCATGTACAGTAATGCTTACATACCTTGGTAACCAAGTTGCTATCCATTTCAATAACTGTATTTTGCAGGATCCATAGTCACTATTTTACCCTTGGGACTAAGTCAAACAGACAATATGGGTGGTCAGTCGCAAGCAAATCTCAATTACACTGACAGGTGACAGTGAACTGAATAAATTATCATTATGCCAACATAATACAGCCAAATGTACTACTAATTCTGTGTGTGTGTGTGTGTGTGTGTGTGTGTGTGTGTGTGTGTGTGTGTGTGTGCCTGTACACGTGCGTCTCCTTCCAGGATGAACAACTATATGCATGAATTCGCTCTGTGGGGCAGGAAATGCCAATGAGCCAAATTAAACTGACAAATGAAAATAGTATCACACTCTAAAATGGAGATTCATAGGTTTCAATGCAGTTGGATTCTTAACCATCACTTTGGGGTTGATCTTATGATTATGTATGGCTATGACATTTTGAACTTCAGTTGATTCAAATGGAACATTTGTGTTCATGGAGCATGGTTATTCAGATTGTACAAGATGTGAAATCGTGGAGGGAAATGTGAGTGATAAGGGCCAACTGTAATAAAGAACAAAGCTGCTTAAAGTAGGTAATCAGGAAAGGTGAACTCTACAATAATTTGAACTTACAAATAACTGCATTTTATCAGGCTATGACAGGAGGGAATCTAATTGAGCTAAACCCTGAATGACACACTAACATTACAAAAAATGGGCACGGTGATTTTAAACAGTGAAAGTTTTAACAGATAGTGTTTGTTAAAACAGTCCACCCAAAAAACAGTGTACAATTTCTTCAATGATGGAATCTTAAAGGACCATACCACCCATTTTGTGTGTTTGAGCCTAGTATATTCAATTTCCATACAAGTAAGTGCCTGACAATCATTTCCCAAAGGACAAAACCGTATTTCAGTTTTCCTGATATTTTGCAAAATCTCTTAATCTTTCAAAATCAAATATTCAAGCGATACACCCACTTTAAAAATTTATGTTTCACCTGCTAATAGTTATGCAGCCTTATGAAGTAACAGTTGTTTAAAATTTTCAATAAACGTAGGTCTTCTTTTGGGACTATATTCGCCAGTGGAGATATACATTCACTCCCTGCTTGTTATTGCACTTAAATGCTAAAATTGCACAACTTTGAGAAAAAAAAAAGTGAATAGCTGTGTTGTTCGCGATGATGGATTACCTATCCCAAAAACGTTTCAAGTATCAACAAGTTGATTTTAATAGCGTACCAGAATCAACTGAAACCAATGGCAGTCTGGAAGGTAGGAAAAAATAAAAAATAAACTCATCGTTCCATTAGCATGCTTTGGGAAATTATTATCAGTAACCTTACATGTATGAAAATTGAATATATTAGGCTCAAACATGCAAAATAGTGGTATGGTCCTTTAACTGGCTTTTATCCCAGTGAAATTATCCCCTAAATAACATTCTGAACAGCGAGAGCATTGTGACAAAATGAAAGAAACTCCTAGTCCTTAGTACTGAATGAAGCCAGATTGATATTAATGTAATAATAGATTTAGAAAACTTACAGTATTATAAAACTATAAATATAATTGCCCGTCTTTGATTTCAGTTGTTCTTATGGTCCGAGTTAGGAAAAATCCAATGTGTCTATCATCCAAAGACCATCAGAGCCAACAGCTACCAGGTCATTCATCCTCCACTGGAATAAATGCCTTCCAATCTCTGTCAATCCAACAATGCTTTTAGTTGTGCATGCAGAGTTAATTCAAAGATGCAGGACGAGACCAATGGTATCCTATGAAGTTCAAAATTTTGATAGAGGTAAAACATGATGCCAGGATTTACTGTCTGTAGTTTTAGTATTTTGAGCAAGTGGGGAACTTAATTTAGAGCATTTGTGTGTAACACTATCTTTGAATATCAATTAAGTTCTAGAACATTCTCTGATGCCATTTTTCAGTCAGTTAAATGAAAAAACAAATCCAGCAAGATATAAAATCTATGAATAATGGGATGCAGACATGTAGACAGAGAACAAGACTAAAACCAAGAATTAACTGCTGGGAGAGACCACACATTGAAAAGTTGATAAATATGAACAATTAGGAAAATCACATAATTTTACTTAACAAACATAACTGAAACCATGTGTGAGCAATTTCACATATTCCCACCCACATTCTTAGGCTATGCGAATGTTGTGTGAAATACAGCACTGTCATCAAGCAGAAACAGCAATCAGCAAAAATGTTGTTTGTGACCCAGTGGAGGGTGATTTCTGTTTAGTGTAGTTTGCAAAGGCCAACTTGTAATTTATGAAAAAATATTTGTTTTCTGTGTATGTAGACTGATTTTTTTAGGAATTTAGATGGAAGCTCTTTTGTGTGTGTGTGTGTGTGTGTGTGTGTGTTGACATAAGGTGAAACATATAAAATATTCCAGGACACAGTCCATGACCCTTTTCCAAATTTATGGCTTTAATATGTCCACTGGGCGCTAGATGATGGCCACTTATGTAAAATAATATCTGGAGGTAAGGTAGGTCTGGTTGTAATTAAATAGGGCTAAAATGACTAAACAATCTAGCTTTTCTGAATGAGAAATATACAACTGCACGATTTTATAATAGATATCAGCAATGAAATTTATTGCGATTATTGTTTTATGGTATAGTAACAGAATATGGAGCCAATCACTAGACTTTGATTATTTGTATTCAGTACAGAAAAAAAAACAAAAAGTGAGAGTTTTTACTGTATGCATATGTGAATTATGGCTAAAATTACTATAGATTGTTTTCAGAAATTTGAAAAATTAATCCAGCACATAAGTTACCATTTTCATCATGAGGAATAACAACAGAAAGAGTACTGTACTAGAGGGCATTATTGAGGGCGACAGGTACCATTGTATATGTGCTTACGTTATGCGCATACATATGTATTTTTTTGCAAACTATATCTTTTGCAAATAATTCAGTGGCACGTGAATGAATAAGAAGTTGCATATAGAATGAGTACAGCGTGGACTATGCTTTAAGGTGTGCTCAATGTTGTTGGTATTTTATACAAACACAGAAACTAGGTGAGTAACAGGAATATCCCGTCGACCAGGCTGATATACTATGCAGACGTATACCATGTTTTTCCATCTCTCTTTATCTGGATAATCCATTTCATAAATTGGAATAAAATGTCACAGTCCTCTATCTCTCGTACACACCTGTGACATTTCCTGAGCACCAGTATAAACTTTGTTTATCCATATGTACAGTATGTATGTAGGATGTGTACGTATGTCTCTGCATGCACGTCTTCAGTCTTGCATATTCAGTGCATGTGTTCATTGTGCATGTGCTGGCTATTGTGTTCTTGTCTTTGTGTATGCATGTGCTTGTGCTTGGGCATTTTAAATCTACCTTTTGTTAGGTGCCCTTGATTTGCAGAGACAGGTGTGCACTGAGAGACACACTATTGTAACACACAAAAAAAAAAGAAAAAGAGAATAGGAAGTGTGTTTATATGGCAAGGGGTATGCATGCATGTAAATATGTGATGTCAAGAAAGATGAGAGTTTCAGTCCTAACAGGTTTCTAGTAATCATCTGATACAAGGCAACAAATGGTAAATTCTAAGCTACAAGCAAGGTCATTGGTGTATATTTTTCTGTCACCATGGCAATGGTGTGGAATAGCTTGTTCCACAAGACTTCTTCACTACAGGTGCATCAAGGGGGGAATTTAATAACAAACGACAGTCATTTTTCAGCAGAGGTATTTAGATGGATTAACAGGCAGAATAAAATCCTGATACAGGAAGATGTTTCATGCTATGATGCAGTGATACACCTTTTTTTGGTTTGACATTATCATACTTTCTGTATTTGTCTTTTACTCTGTACCTATTCTATTCTATTATACTAAGTTAATAGCAATCTGCCCATTAAGTTAGTAGTACAAAACTAATAAAACTTTAGAAGGTGGCAAAATAGGAAAGATAATGGAGTCTTCAGAATGGAGATGGATGTGTAAATTTATTGTGTAAATTTTGATAGTGAAAATCCCTTACAGCTCTACTGCCACATTGTCTCAGACCCCCCTGGGGGAAGATAATGTCCCAACATCCCTCTTGGGGATGGCATCATCATTTGCTTCTTCCCTTCATGTTCAATAAGCACCCCAAGGGAGGACGGGATCCACTTATTTTGGTGATCCCATTGTCTGTGTCTACTCCTGGGCTTTTAAAGGTCTCACATTTAAAGACAGCATCCGCTGGCTAGGACCCATGGTTTGACCCCTTTGAGCAGAGCAGAGCAGAGAAGGGCAGATGTAGAGAGAAGGCCTGTGCCCTTATTTTCTGATGGAATCTAAGGTTTTTGAAGCTAAGTGTTTTATCGATCAATCAGATGGCATTTTAACCCTCAATGCTCTGGTTTTCTCCATGCTTTTCACACACAACATTAAATCTAATCAGATGCAAGTTTTAATAGGAACAATTTTTGGATTCTTTCATTTAAACACATTGACTTATTTGCAGCAACAAGGGATTACTAGTGGGGCAGGATCCTGCATTAATACCTTTTAAAAAGTGTGTGAAATTACGATGGCAAACACACTGCATATGTGTAGCTATCACTGAGGAGGAAAAATAATTCAGCAAGCCTCCTAATATTTGAAACCATACAAGATTTAATTATCTCCTGTTGCAGAAGGAACTTGACACCCAGAACATACAGCTTTTAGTGGAGCCATTTGTATGTTCTAGTCCCATGCACTACAGGATGCATTTACTCTTTGTGTGTGTGTGTGTGTGTGTGTGTGTGTGGCAGTTAAGCTAACAGGTCATCAGGATCACTGTCTGAGAAACACCGAAGTACTCTATAAAGCAGATAGTTTTTTTCTCTCTTTGGAGAAATGTAGCTGCAATCATTTTAAACAAATGTCTTCAGTCTTTTGCAATAATATAAACCAGTCATCCTCAACATCCGGATTCCGGTCCAGATCCGGACCAAACAACAACTGTCTCCGGACTGAGCACTTTTCAGATGTATTATTTGTATTATCTGTGAGACATCGCTGTGATGCAACAAGTCAAAATTCTCTGCTTTCTCCACAGTGGAGAAAGCAAAATCGAATGTCTGACTGCTCCACTGTCTGTGTGAAAATGTGTACTTTGCTTTTGGTTTGGTCCAGTCACATTCAGCGTCCTGTCATCTCCATGACAATGATTGGTTGACAGGGTGTTGGGCTCATGGAGAGTGTCAGCGCAGATTGAGAGTTGATAGCGCAGGTAGTTTCATCAATGCCCCCCNACACACACACACACTTGACACCTTAAATAAGTAAAATTAGGATCCAAATCCGACCCTGGCTTAACTGACCTTAATAAACGGACCTTTAACTTACTGAAAATTTTCTTTGTGGACCTTTAATATTTGTGTCTGAGTACCCCGATATAAATAATGCAGCAATCAGGCAAATACTATCATATTCTTCATGGCAGCAGCTTTACTCAATTGACCCTTTGCTAAGCACAGCCCCACCCCTTATTTAATGTTGCTACGCCTGTCAAACGTTCGAAGCAAGTACAGAATTTTCTACAGTTGCAAATTTACCACATGAAATTCTTTCATGTAAATCTGCTTTACTTTCTGTTTTTGTGGCTTTGAATACCAACTATCAACGCAAGGCACTTTGGCATTTTGATGAGACAGGAAAGCTTGATAGGCATGTCTAATTACAGCAAAGGATCAATTGAAAATTGACTGGAAACTCAAAATCAATTTTGAACTGAATCATTACCCAAACTATCGAAATCCAAACAAACTGTAAAATTCAAGAAGATNCCCCCCCCCCCCCCAATGTGTCTCATAAATTGTCAGTTGTTATGAAATTGGCATGTCTGATTCATTGAATCCTTGTTTTGTTTTCAGCAACACAGTTTTCATGGGATTCTAGCATGTTACTGTCTATGCAGTTATTGCTCGACTCAACTAACTGGATAAATATACAGTATAACACAGCATAAACCCATATGCCACATATGCACACATGCTGTGAAATCCATGACATGCACAAACACAGACTTGCACAGAGACCCATGCACACACACACACACAGTCATCAAGAGGTTTCAGAACCTTTTGCTGGTAAAATGACTATTTCAAGCCCCGATGGCTAATGTGAATAAGGCTCCATTAACTCTATCTCTCACTCACACACTCTCTCACTCTCTCTCTCTCTCTCTCTCTCTCTCTCCTTACCTCCATCTCTATCCATCTAACTCTGCTTCTTAGCCCTCTCTCTAATATCTCCCCTGCAGCTATTTTCAGGACTCTATAGGGAGGGAAGCAATCTTAGATTTATTTTACCTCCAATTTCCAATTTGTGAAACCCCTGCTGCTGGAGGCGAATCTTCAGAGGGCCTGATGTGAGTCGTCCTGTTAAATTAAACTCTGTAAAAAAAATAAATAAAAAATTTAAAAAAACAGGGAATATTTCAATGGCTCTCCATGTTTCTAAAGAGACCAACAAGACAAGAGCACCCTCCATGTTCAGTCCAGAGAGCCTTATGCATTACTTATTATCATGGTTTTCAGATTCTGTAATGAGTCAAAATAGCTCCACTGTTTTTTCCTGACTCTGGGATGCATCCTGTATGTTTTCCATCACAGCATCACAGACATTTAACGTTGAATAATTAAAATAAAACAAAAACTCATTTGTTTTTAGCGTTACTGTTAATCTTACCCCATGCAAAGTACTACCGTCATGTATTCCCAAAAAGCCCTTTGATACTTCATTATCAATGAAAATAATACAATCTGCCTCGTAGTCTCTATATGTTCACTCTCTGATCCCAGCTCACACAAAGAGCCACACTTTTTATTTCTTTTTTTTTTTTTTNTTTTTTTTTTTTTTTGGGGCATGATCTCAAAAACACTCTACTCACATACACACAGACAATTACATTCACTCTCTCGCTCACACTCACACACATACACACACACAGCACACCGTCCTCTATTCCTTGTATAAAGCCTGGAGACAGGTGTTGGATTAGCTCTCTGGAAGAAAAGAGCTCAGCTCCTTTGATAGGAGCTGATCCGGCCGGGAGTGCAGGGAGGCAGGTGCACCACAAGGAGAAGTGGAGATGCACACGCGTGCATGCCTGTCTGTGCGTGCGTGTGTGTGTGTGCGTCTGTGCATGCATGTGTGCATCAGAGGATGCTGTCCAGTCATCCCATCTATTGAGAGGAAAAAAGGGGGGCTCTTGGCAGATCTGGGTTCTGTAATTGGAGAGCTTGGTGTGGCCAGAAATGAAGCATGGTTGGCTATTGCCACGTGGTGACAGCTGCTTGCCAGTCAGCCTGTCTGCACATGTATGGACACACTCGCATTCACACACACACACACACACACACACACTAACTTTTGAATACCTTCCACTGACTAACAACCCTGATCCTCACCACAATATTAACTGCTTCCTTGAAACAAACATAAATAATTGTAAAATAATTATTTTTCTTGTTAATCTTGAAAAAAAAAGACTTGGGAGAACATTAAAATACATACATTAGAGAGACACTCTCAAAACCAGCCAGCCAGCGATCCTGTAACCATGGTAACAAAGAGAGCAAACAAGGCCTCTTCCAGATGCTTTTGTTCTTAAGGACATTCCTTAGATACTGCCGACCATATCACCATGGCCTCCCTCTGTCTCTCTCTCTCTCTCTCTCTCTCATACACAAATACACACTTCAACCTTCCATAACGCCAAAAAACTCTAATTTTAATCAAAGGATAACCATTCAATTTTAAATCAAGTCAATCATACACCCAAAAATAGCAATCTCTAGGATACTAAAACATTAAAAGTTTTATGCATATGCCTAAATCTGTACTTTGGAGGGCTTCTAAACATAAATACTGGATCCATAACTGCATGAAAATGCTACAGCCTACATGTATATATTACAGTTTTCCTTATAAGGAATATTTCAGAGAGATTTGCATATTTTCAAAATTTCAAAAATATTTCAAAACAATTTCAAGAATATTTTTGTGCAGAATGAAGTTCAAACTATTGACTACATGAAATTTCAGCCAGAACAGTGAATCCATGTGCAGTTGTATAGACTGGAAAAATGGCCACCCTTCTCTGAGACTCATGACCGTCTTTTTTTTCAGCCAACTTTGCTGCTGAAGGCTGTCAGAGTTCCCTGATATCTCAGCTGATCACCACAAATAAATTATCAGCCTGTGAGAAACATTCTGCAAAGGTATATTCTATTATTTTGGGTTTGTTTTTTTGTTTTTTTGCCAGACATATACCGTTTTAGCAACTCTCATCTAAATGACTTGAAAATGCACAATAGCACTCCTACTGTGAAGGAGGGAGGGCGTTACAGCATGATTAATTGTTAAGTGTGTCTCTCATAAGTGATGTTGTGCCTGGAGAGCAAAGCCGAGACTATTACAGTTCAGACTCATAGATCAAACTGCACAGACCCGTGACTGATGACCACTCGCTGCAAATGTTCAAAACGCTACAATTAAGATAGGGGGTAGGAGAGGATCACGACAGATGCACCAGGTTAGCCCCAGAAAGTGTGTGAGTATGTGTGTATGTGTGGTGAGGCTGATGGTTAAGCATTGTCACAAAGCTTAAACAAATTACTTGCCATTATTTATGCATGATGTATGACAATGATTAATACATATACACTGAGATATATTACTAATACTAACGTTTCATTTCTATCAGCTTTCCTACATTGCAATTTACAGAATAATACAGCAGTTGCACAGAAGCACGTTTGACTTGGCACGCATTTCCCTCAGGTCAAACTGTGTCATGCCTCCACACATTTAATTTGAGATTTGTTCTCGTGCATGGTTTCTTTTTTTTTTAATCTGGTTACTTAGGTGTGGCAAATAATAAAATGTGTTTTCTATTTTGAGTCCTGTTCTTCAAAAATCAATGTTGATATAGAACTACAGCTCAACAATTTTATTGCAGTAAAGATCAAAGTTTAATTTGTATTGGAAAAATCAACCACTATCTTACAGTGAATGATTCTAAAATTGCATTTTACCTATACTGCCTTACCCAAGCACAGAAATATTTACATGACTTATTTATCAAATCCTATGGTGCTAACTGCATTCAATACTCCTGTATCCCTGAAGCCTCTCAGTTTCTTAATAAATGATTATACAGGAAACATAAACAATGTTTGTGTTCTCATAACCTGATTTGTTGAGAACAGACAGCCTTTGGCCACACTCTTATTACATGGATGTCATTAGTGATGGTGGAGCATGTGTTAGGATTACAACAGAATTTCCATATCAGTTACCTGTGTTTTTCTCATCTAATTTAAAGCACAGCTGAGCTATCATTTAGTTAAAGGCACAATCCTTGATCCAAATGTAAACCAAAGGGTAGTCACGTCCAAACATCAACCTTTCATACTTAAATTAACATTATGTAGGCTAGCACATGGCAATATGAGTTATCAGTATTGTTAGATACTTAAAGGTTTATTTATAAAGAAATGTTTGTTCACAGGAGCAAAACAAGCCTATATTTTCATTTTTTTTTTTTAGTTGACAAATGCAAAATGCAGATTTTTCATCAGTATNAAGCCTATATTTTCATTTTTTTTTTTTAGTTGACAAATGCAAAATGCAGATTTTTCATCAGTATGCCAAACTCTTCCAGTACACATGTAAATGAACATCTAATTTATGTAATAAAATATCAGTTTGTGCCGCTGAAATACTCTTTTGAGTTATTGTGATGTTTAAAGCACTGGTCGAAGATTTCTCATTATCAACATCATGTATCCGTATCATGAGGAAAAAAAAGCAGAATAAGAGTCCTGTGTCTATTCTCTCTGGACCAGTATGCTGTCTAGGTTCTTCATTATTTTAAAAGCTAAAACCTGTGGTCTAAATGTAAACCAAAGTGTCACCCCACCACCATAAATCCACACTCAGGTCTGAAAGCTGCTCTTAAATTGATTGTCATGTCTTTTAATCATGGGACTAAAAGCAGACAACAACTGTGATACCACCTGACCACAATACCAATAATGTATTATTAACACACATATTGACTGACTGAATATTGACTGACTTGTGGTATGTTGGAATTTAGATACAGCATATATGGTCATATCTCAGGCTCCTAAATTTGTTTTCCCAATTTACCTTTAATCAAATATTTTCTTATACAGTATATCTACACAGCTATTACTCTGACGCGTTTGCCCAACAGAGAAAAATCACTTTCAGTGGAGCAATACATATTTGCCCCCCTCCAGTTAGTGTTTTATGAAATACAGCAAGGTCCGAGTGGAAAGTCCAAGCTTCCGGCTCCACTGTGGCAGAATGACAGAGGAATCAATATGTTGAAGAATGGACAACAACACCAAGGCTAAGGTTCTGAGATAGATGGATCTGGTGTCCTTCCTTCTCCTCTGTCATAAAACATGAAAGGTAGAAGGGCTAAAGCAAGGATATCACTATGCAATTCATTGGAAATACAACATTTGGCTGGTTCAGTTACTGATGTAAAGGACCGGTGATTTTGCATGTTTGAACCCAACATATAAGTACAACCCACATACATGTTACGTTACTGACAACCATTTCCCAAAACATGCTACTGAAGCAGTAAAGATGAGAAATGTTTTTCCAATCTTACAGATTGCCATGGCTTTCAGTTCATTCCAGTACAATGCTAAAAATAACTTGTAATAAGTAATCCATCACAGCAAATACGACGTCTATCAACATTTTTTGCTGAAGTAACTTTATTTAACCGGGCCAACACAAAGCTGTACAGAAGAAATTATGTCTCCTCCAGAAAATATAGTCCAAGGAGAAAACGGAAGAAAAGAACATTTAAAAGAACTATTGCACCAACCATAACCTACAGAAAGAAAATTAGTTATTTTCTGACATGTATGTCAGTCAGCCCTTAAACAGCATGTTGCCTGTCTGTATCAGTTTAAACAGCTACCATGAAAGCTGATGTAACACAAGGCTTTGCAGATGTAAAAACTGATATTTCATGGATTTATATCACGCTCCCATTTAAAATAAAATGGGCGCTCAGTCAGGGACAAAATGTGCATGTAGTAGAATAAATCAAAATTCATGTATTAAAAATGTATGAGACAAATATGTGGCCGAATAAAGCGATGCCATGCTGATTTGGCTGAAATAAATCCACGTCTACTCTAAATTCACTCAGTTTTGATACAGAACCTATGAAGCCCAGTAGATGTCAGCCTTGCTATCAGAAAGGTGCTGACTCCAGTGCTGCTGTTTATGTTGGATGGTGCAAAAATAGCAAATTATGTCTTGTGTTGAGCAGGTGAATGATTTATCACTGGAACTCATTTATGGCATCATTATTGCCATCATAACATTATGCCTGCTGGAAACACAGGTAATCTACGATATACGCTGACATGAGATACAGGAAAGACAATGGGGGACTACATGTAAAATCATTTTACCAGCAGATATAATGAATAGTTTGTAGGCTCTGTGATAGAAAAAACCCACTCCACATTGTGGGATACACTGTAATTTTGTGGATATATTCTTCATTTAATATGTATTTTTGCTGTGTGGCTGGTAACGTCAGCTGGACCTTGTGGTTGCTGAACTTGGGTTTTTTTTGTTTGTTTTTTTTGTATGTAGATGAACACTGACACTTGTACAGCATAATATTATGTACATTATATTGAGTTTTCCTGAATAAGCAAATCCAAACAGATTATTCTGCTATTCTGCTCTTAAGAGGAAGAACAGCATCAGTCTGACTTCTCAGTCAAACGTGAAGTATGACTAACTGGCCAAATCACATACAGAAACTCCATACATTCGTACATCAACCAGGAAAGCATTAATCACAAAGTCTGACAAGCTGTTGCTCTGCTCATTAAAACAGGCCATAAACACTGAGAGTAAACGAGCAAGCTCTCTTTCCTTAACTAGCTTGTTTTTCCTCATTTTCCTCTGAACAAAAGAACAGACCATCTTATTAAAATCCAGGGCTCTGGATTTAAGTTTCAAATGGCAGATACCAGAGATACCTCTGGGTCATCTGGTAGTTCATCCTTTATACATCCCAACTTGGAAAACAATTGTTCCCCCTCACAATATGTGACTTGCCAATGCATATTTGAATTTTCACTGGATCTGGAATGAAAGCATGGAATGAATGCACTATTAGCTGTATTTTGCACGGGCTGGTTGATTCCTTCCTCCTTCGAACTGCCTGTGTATTTAACTGAGCTTTAGGGAAAATCAAATAGCTGGAGATCCTTCTGGCTTAGAGGCCAATGGGAACCAGCTGAAGTGGCCCAGTTAAGATCTGCTAGCAAATTGACACAGATGGGTCCAACTGGCCAACCACCCTAAAATGGCTAAGCCCATCTGAGAAGCCCAGAATGAAAGAGATCTTGAATGCTTAGGAATCACCGGATGTATATAATAATGTGACAGACAAACAGACAGACAGATAGATAGATCACAGTTTAGTGCAAATGCATATTTGATAAAACATTCAAATAAAACAAAAAGTTGATATTACAACAGCTACAGTAAGGGACATAACCCACAACAATATGCACATAAAACAGCAGTATGCACATCTTAGTATTTAAACAGAGTAATTCGCATGCACATCAGCATGACGCTATGAGCCTAAAGCAAAGAGAAACAGCCCTAAAAAGTCACATTAACATAACATTTAGCTGACATGTTTTGGTGTAAAAGGCTGGAACATAAATGAGACGTACTCACCAACCACGGAATTCACTTCACCAATCACTTGTAATGCTCCTTGGAAGAAGCACCTTTTTATATACGTTGACGAGTCCAAATAATCCACAGAGCCAGAGATGTAAAAAAAAAAAAAAAANAAAAAAAAAAAAAAAAACTTTTAAAAGCTTCCTTGTAAAACCTTTTCTCATCCGATGTTAGTCACAGCATGCAGCCTTGCTAACTTTTTAGCTAGTTGAAGAAGTTTAACACCTGCTAGCTCCAGAGTCCCACATCTGCTGCGCCACGTCCTCTCTGGAGTTTTCGATAAAAGTATCCAACGAGCATTTTAATAACTTTGTTTTTTCTTATTTTTAGTTTTTCCTTTGCTCTGCCTTCAGCTTATGCTCGCACAATACGTTTCGTTTACGGTGTTACACCGTTACCACAGCTGGTATGGAATGACCTTCTTCTTCTTCTTCTTCTTCTTCTGAATTTTTTGGCGGTTGGCAGACACAGGAAGCACTAATGTAAAAACTAGACAAACCAAAGAAATAAAAAAAAAACAGATTTTTACGTAAATTGAATGGTTTTTTTTTTTTTTTCATTTGGCTATGATTACGCACAGTAAAGATGACACAAAGGAAATGCATTCAAATATGTTGCATGAAAAATATATAAATAAAATAAATGATTGCGAGGCCACTAGAAGCGCCAGACCCTGTGCAGCATTTACAAGTTTTCTTTGACTTCTCTTCCTGAAAAGCTAAAACGCAGTCCTGGAGTTTTCTACCCATATCCTAAGCTAAAATGTACAGTATAATACTATACAACAATTTAGATAGATAGATAGATAGATAGATAGATAGATAGATAGATAGATAGATAGATAGAATAACATATCATTTTAGTGAAGATAACCAAATGGCAATTACTTAGTTTGTGTTTTTAGTGTATTTAAAGGACCATACTATCCATTTTGTATGTTTGAGCTTAATGTATTCAATTTGCATACACGTAATGTTATTAACAATCGTTGCCCAAAGCATACTACTGGGACAGTGAATTTAAAAATTGTGACTACTTTCCAGACTGCCATTCCTTTCAGTTCATTCTGGCACGCTATTAAAATCAACTTGTTTATACTTGAAACATTCTTAGGATAGGTAATCCAAAATCGTGAACAAGACGTATATTCTGTGGTTTTTTGAAGTTACATAATGTTAGCGTTTAAGCGCAATAAAAAGCACGGAGTGATCTGAAAATGCTTCCTGGTGTCAGTTCTTCACTACAGCATTTGAATGCACCACTAGGAAGTATTTTCAGATCACTCCGTGCTTTTTATTGTGCTTAAACACTAAAATTACATAACTTCAAAAAAAATTGAATATACATCTTGTTCACGATGGTCGAGGGTAGGACATTTTTTTTTAATTCAACGTTCCAGTAGGATGCTTTGTGAAATGATTACATACGTTACGTATATGAAAATTGAATATATTCGGCTTAAACGTGCAAAATGGGCAGTATGGTCCTTTAACAACAACTGTCAAAGCTTCATTGGATATGTTGTTTGATTGCTAACAAAATAATGACAATGTGGAATTCTACTTCCCAATTCAACTGCATTTAGCTTAGGACAGAAAAAAGGACAGAAACCCCTGCAAACATGTTTCAGATTTTCAGAAAAACTGATAAGACAAAATTGGCTATTTCAATGTCATTTCAAATGAAAATTTAACATTTGCTGACTATGAATATAACTTGCTAACTGGCATGATATTACATGTGTGCCCTCTGCTTGTAGGTTTGTTTAATAAAATATTATTGACAGAACTGAAGAAAAATGTGTAAGCTAAAGTTGTTTCATGTAACCAGGTTATGATACTAGGAAGATATGTTATGTAATTCATAATATATCTTCCTAATATCATAACCTCTGAGCATTAAATATTCACATAACAGCTACACATAGTTACACAGTGCGTAACTGTGTGTTGTTTCTTCTCAGTCTGACAATCTCCTGCTATGCCCCTCCTCTCTATCTCTCTTTTTCTCTCTAATGAGCTGTGGTCTGTTATCAGTCATTACAGGAAGCCTGATTATCCAACTGGCATTCTGCACACGTTCTCAGAGAACTTCCTGAAGGTGACCTTTTATGTCGCCATAGAAACCACCTCTCTCTGCTCTGAGATGCTCAGCTTGAACAGAGAAAGAGAGAGAGAGAGAGAGAGAGAGAGAGAGAGGGNGAGGGAGGGAGGGAGGGCGGGAAGGAAGGAGGGAGGGATAACAGAACATTTTCCTCCAAACAAAAGTGCATTACTATGCTGTGATGTGACAGCACAAGTCATTAAATATTTTAGCAATAGAGATTATTTTATCAACCAGTAAATATGAATCCACAAGTTATAAACACACGCCATCTCAAAGATTCCATTTCTCACTCAAGATGAATGTATATAATTTGTGTTTTAAAAATAGAAAATACAATCATTTAAATTCATGCAGTTAACCTGCCAGAAGGATTGAATTTCTAAGACTGCCTACTATTTATATCATGAAGGATAGTGATGTCAAGAAACTTAATTACAGCAGTTAGGTTTGTCAAAAATTACTCTCAGCCATCACAGATGGAATTAGTTTGGTTGGTTCAAAACAAACAAGTAACTGGCAGAGTAAAAGTCGCAAAGACCTCATCAAAAAATGTTTGCCAGTGTGTTTTGTGTGTGTGTGTGTGTGTGTGTGTGTGTGTGTGTGTGTGTGTGCACATGCCTGTACACACATGGTTTTTGTGACAGCCCACATTAATTAATGTGTGTGCATTTGTTAATTGTCAAGTGAATGATGTGAAACTTATTTTGAGGTCTCAGAAATACACAAGTAAACCACTCGTCTCTTGAGACCAATTGGCTAACTGAATGTTAATGACGGCATAAAATGATATGAAGAATTTGCCTTTGGGAAGTTTGTTATATTATTACTAACAAGTATTAGTCAACCCAAGCCATTGCATTACTTTTCATGTGTTTATTGTATTTTTCTAGTTATTCCCATTGAGGGTTACATAGGCTCATATCGCAGCATACATTGGGCAGAAGGCAGAGATACACTCTGGATCAACATGAGACGCACAGCCACACACTTTGGCCTTTATTAGCCTTTATTATTCCAAAGCATATACTGAATAAAAGCTGTGCTGTCCATTGTGTAGAAGTAAATGTAAAGTTTAGAACTGTTAAAAAATTACACAGAACACTGTAAACACTCATATTCCATGCCCTCAGAATCCTTGCATCTAAAAGAAAAAAAAAAATCTATTGTACCCATTCTATTTTGGCATCTCTGACTGTCCCTTCTAGGTCTCCTCTTATTATCAAATTAATGATCACCCTCTGTGGTATTGTTCATAGACAAAGCATTTTCTTTCAATCATAGCTATAAACTTTACAGTGGTATAGCACTGCTAATGAAACTTGAATACTATTTCTTTCTTTTCATAAAATAGTTTTAAAAATTATGTCCTTGAGAAAACAGTGAAAGGCTCATTTTGAGCAGAGCACCAAGACCTGTCCTTTGACAACAACAATCTGAACATAAATAATATAATTTCACCTTAGAAATTGAAATATCCTCAAAATGAGATGCTCTCTCTCTTTTAATTGACTTAGAGAGAGACACCTGCATGAAAAATAATGTTTTACTAATTATTCATTAATGCTGATTAATGATGGGAATCCTTCAGTTTAGCTGTCACTTGTTCAAACACTCCAAAGGGAAACAGTTTAGGCATAGTAATTAACTCCAGACCTGCTTATTCAGTTTTGTTTTGTTTTTGTTTTTTTTAAAAAAAGACTACCATATATATTTGAGTATAAGCCAATGTTGTGTAAAAGCCAACCCCCTGATTTTAACCTGCAAATTTAGATTTTTAAAGAAACTGTATATAAACCGACCCTCTGATGTTGTTCCATCAGTTTATTTGTTTAGCAAATCACCTGTTTTTCTGGGTCTTGTCATAGTACTCCTGTGATTTTCTGAAAATAATCCACGTACCAGTACTGGTAAACATGATATTTATTTCAGCAGCTGATTACTNGATTTTCTGAAAATAATCCACGTACCAGTACTGGTAAACATGATATTTATTTCAGCAGCTGATTACTATAACTGATCAATCATAACAGCGCTTACTGGTCGCCACAAAATGTGCTGGATAAGATGTTTTGTCAGGAAATATCGGTATGATGTAAACTATTTCCCATGGGTAGTGGTAATGGATAGTATTTTCACCTGTGGAAATTTTGTTCTCTGGGATCAAATTTGAATTTCTCGTGTATAAGCCGACCCCTCCCCCATTTGCTTTGTGAAATTTGGTAATAAAAACTCAGCTGATACTCGAGTATATACATTCAAAAGCCTGAAACAAGTGAGCCCATAGCATTATATTAAAAAACAAATTGTGAAAGTGATTTGCTTACACCAAATTACTGTGTAGCCTACTTTTCAGCAGAACAGACCAAATTTTTGCTTGAAGGATTTCTGGCATCTGCCTCTCTGAAAATGTAGAACAGCATTCTGGTGTATTCACAGTGCACCACACAAAAACTTTACACCACACAAGTCACTACAGAATGTACAGAGTCATAAAAAGTGTAACCATGCCTTTGTCTCCCTTCATAATTCTTGCTTCTCAATCTGGGTAGCACTGGTTGGCTATTGGCCAGAGTTTAGAACCAAGCTCTATGAACATGTCATGATCCAGCCATCATTTATACCCACTTATCCTATTCAGGGTTGCAGGGGGCTGGACTCTATCCCAGAAGTCACTGGGTAAGAGAAAGGGTACACCCTGGACAGGTTGCCAGCCTATCACAGGGCTGACACACACAGACACACAAACTCATTCACACCTACAGCCAATTCAGAGTTTCCAGTTCACGTAGCCTGCTTGTCTTTGGAGGTGGGAGGAAACCAGAGGAAACCTATGCAGACAAGGGCAGAACATGCAAACTCCACACAGAAAGAACCTCTTCAGATTCAAACCCAGGACCTTCTTGCTGTGAGGCAACAGTTCTAACCACTAAGCCATTGTGCCACCCACATGCTGTGATGATTTTCTTAAATATATGTGTTTGCTTTGTGTTTCAAAGTCTGTGCTACATTAACCAAAGTTTATTGTTTTGTCCGTATATCACCTCTATTTCTGAGTTCTATTTCTGAGTTTCCTGCAGTAACCGCTAGACAGCAAAGGTGCTGAATCTGAAAACCAGAAATCTGAAGAGTTCCATTCTTTTAGAGTGACTGATTCTGAATGAATGAATCACCAATTGAGCAGCCCTAGACTCAGTAACTAACAATAAATTCTTTTAGGAAAAGTGATTTCTTATATGAGTCATGATATGGTTTGACAATCTTGGTCAACCTTTCATCAAAAAGAACACTGAGATGGTGACTAACACTTCCGTGAAAAGTGTTCGTCACAGGCATTGCTAAAAATAGACAGTCCTGGAATGTGATTGGAATTCTGAATGGTGTGTGTGTGTGTGTGTGTGTGTGTNAGAGAGAGAGATGGCTTTCTTTCTCCCTCTCTCTTTCAGCCACTATTAAACTCTCACATTATTTCTATGTCTCCATAGCTCTGTATTTATGTAATTGTGACTGATGTAAAATCCCCTACGGACATATTTTGAGAGATCAAATTTGTTAAGTTGTTTGTTAATTTGGCAAAGTGTGTTTACATATAGTAGGCTATGTGTACACTTTTGTTTTGTTTTATTTTGTCTCTAATAGTTATATAATCTTCAGTCCTCATTGTAGTAACAGCTACTCTGTCTCACTATGTGAAACAGGTTAAATGCTTTAATACTACAGCAGCAAAAAGGATTGTGCAGTAAAGCAGAACTGCAAACATGAATGCATAATTTGATAGAGACCTACAGTCCTGTTCCTTCGCCTATGTCCACTGACATGTTATTAGCAAATCTCCTGGATAATTGGAAAATCTCCTGAGGAATCATGGGCTATTTTGTCATCCGTTCCTATGGAAACATGCTACCGTGGGGCTTTCAATATTATCATATAGAGAATAAAGTTTGCCCCATCTATCTATCTATCTATCTATCTATCTATCTATCTATCTATCTATCTATCTATCTATCTATTTAATTAGTTTATTACTTAAATAATTCAGTAATCAATCCAAGTCGCATGAATGATAATTCATGAACGTACGAATGTCTTTCTACTTCAATAGTCTTTCCAGCTATGCCTGGTTATTTATATTCGCTTTTGAATCATATCGTCATTGTGTTGGCGCCTGCGCAGTTACAATCTCAAAAATCTGAATCATAGAGAGAGAGAGAGAGAGAGAGAGAGAGAGAGAGAGAGAGATGTGGCTGTAGAGTGATGGGACCCGGCGGAGGGAAAAGCAGCGTGTGATCACTCTCCGAGCTGGTAATGACAGGTACATGATGATTTTTAATGTTTATAGTGATTTTGTTTTTTAACCACGCTTGTCGATAAACTGCATTGTTGGTAAACAACAAAGTAGGAATTTATCTTTCCTGCTTAGACTCTTTCAACGCTGAAATCCTTGTATACCATATTCTCTCTCTCTCTCTCTCTCTCTCTCTCTCGTCTGGAAGTAGCTTGGAGAAAAAAATGACAGGNTCTCTCTCTCTCTCTCTCTCTCTCTCTCTCGTCTGGAAGTAGCTTGGAGAAAAAAATGACAGGATTTTAAAAAAAAAACTTTGTTTTGTCAAGTGGCTCATAATGTGCTGATTTGTATATAATCTGGAATCGTTTAGGCATTGGTAGCGTGTGTCATATGAGCGGATTTACTAAAGTAGATGTTCTGCCCAGGTTTTATTTGCAGATTTCATTTTTCTGTGATTACATCTTTTCCGCTGATTAGGAGGTCAACCGATGGTTTAGTCAGAATGCTTTGATGCAAAGTCCACTTTAATGAACTGATGTGAAGCGTGTGTTGTGTGTCTATTTGCGTCTCGTGGGGGGTTGGGAGGAAGAAAGGATGTTGTCTGTGCTCAGACTGGCGTCATGTATTACGTCTGTGTGCTTTCCTGCTGAAGGCTGGATGGAATCATGGCGTTCAGCACCATAGACAGCTCACGGTCAAACGGGTGAAATGACAGACAGGTTTACTTTAGCTTTTAAAGATTTGCATCATAAATTTCATGTATTTTGCTTATAGTGTTTCTATTTGTTACATTGAAATAATAATAATAATAATAATAATAATAATAATAATAATAATAATAATAATAATAATATTGTGAGATTTAGTTCTATTTCAGTTCCAGCTTATGTTGTGTTAGGCTACATCTGAATTTCAAAAATAATCATTTTATATTACATTATTATACCGGAAGCAGTTGTCTTATTATGATAAACACTCTTACAGTTACTTTATTCCAGTTTAGCTTTGCTTCTGTTTATTATATTGACCTTTCTGGAACATTCTGAAACTTAATTTTGGTCAATTACATTTGGTTATCTGTCTGTTTCTGTATGCATGGATGCTGTCCTTCTCCAAATAATGGTCAAGGGCATTTATAAATTGGAAAGTCCCATCTGTTTGGAATTATCTTTTGATATGTTTAATCAAAGATTTGCAATAGAAGACTGAGACATGTTTTGTCTACCTTATAAGGACAATGTATGCATAGTCCTTTTTCTGCCAGGAAGGTACAACCACTTGGAAAATTACATAACCATAACCATAACAGAGAAATTAGACAGCCTTTGATATTTACAAAAACTGTATATAAATATTTAATAGTAATAGTGATATGATGGCAAAATTTACTGTTACATGTTCTTCATTCACATTTAGTGGAAAATTAGAGATTAGATTATGAACATTTTGTATTACATATTATTAGGCCTTCATGGCTTAAATGAGGAGTATTTAAACTTTCTTGCAGTACAGCAATGAATATATGCAAATGCAGGTACAAAGTGTCCACACGATCTCTGTACAGCCAGATGCTCATGAAAATCCTCAACTGTTGCAAATTATGCAGTAATGTAATTCAAATGAGGAAACAGGGAACAGTGTGTCTCATCTTAATGGAGCATTTTACTCATCTCATTGGTGTTTGGCTTTCTGAGTATAGCCCAGACACATTATGCACTGGAAATGTATCCACAAACTCTGCCCATGGCATCCTATATCAGTCATCTAGAAGAGAAGCGATTGAAATAGTCCTGCACTTACTTCATAATAGCAGACAGTGAGAATGCATCTATATATGAGAGAGAGTTTGTCCACAAACCATATGGGTTTGTGGACAAATGTGCAGATGTGTCAGTCAAAAGCATAGATGTGTCAATATATTAAGATTAATGATGCATTAATTGTCTCATTGTCTGCTATTATGAAGTAAGTGCAGGACTACTACAATTGCTTCTCTTCTTTAGACCTTGTAATGTGTCTAATGCTGTGCTGGCATTAGCTTGCTGTTTATTTTTCATATTGTGCTCCACATGGCACAATCATGACTACAACAGCAAAAACGCAACTGTTATGACTGTGGTGAAGAAGACTCCAAATGCCTGAGCAGACTTTCATAAAAGATCCTTTTATCTCACATTATTGAAGCATTATAAGGGCTTCACACAAACACAAGCACAAACAAGCAGGTTGTCATTCATTTGTCTTTCGTAGATTAATCTTGAAACAAAATCATTGGCTTAATGTGCTTTCTGGTTTAGTTAAATTATTTATGGCATGTTCTATAAAATATTTTTTATGCTCCTTCACTTGAGTGTTTGTGCTACGATAGTAAACCATGAGTCATGCTTATCATCAATGGAGCATAAAACCAAGATGTACAGATGTCTCATCGTATTGTATTTTCTATTGGGCATTCACAATTGAAGTGACAGTTGGTTCCCTAATCTGTCATGCAGTCAAGGGAAGAAAAAACAACAACAACACAGGTCCTGAGTGTAATGTCTAACCAGCTTCATTCCTCCCCTTAATCCTTTGACTTCCCTTCTGCTCTTGCTCTGTAAAAGACACTGGCCAGAGAAAAATACCCTAAAATGTTATCCCAGAATATGATATTTGGAAGCACATCTTATGACCTAAACAGGGGATAATCCTCAAGTCAATAGATCATGTGAGCAAGTATTAGAATACACATTGCAACTAAACTGACTGAAATTAATAGGCAAATTGTTTTACTTCCTTTGGGACCCATTAAAGGAGGTGTACAGGCATTGATGCAAACTGTGTTTATTTACATTTTTTGACCTCAGTAGTTTTGATCTCTTAAATCAGGTCCATTTAGGTCCATTTAGGTCAATTTTCCTACTACTGGTTCTAATAGCCTTTTAAAGATATAATATATTTAACACTGTCATGTTTGTTTCACATATGAATAGGGACATTTATTATTACTTTAATTGTATTCTAAATATTTTGTCCATTGCATACCCTCGTCTGTATGAAAAGCAGTGGTAGGAATTTATCCACTGAATTTGTTAGATCTTTCCTCGAACTAAAATAAGGATGAAATGTAACTTTATAGTTTGTGCTGAAACATCAAATATTTGAATAAAGTCTGTACTGCCTGTATGTCTATCTTATGTGCTTCTGCTTTAAATCAGGCTACTATACTTGTTATCTACTCTGCTGTTTATCTATGAGTTGATGAAGCTGAATTCAGGCAGATGATGCTGGTTCTTTTAAACTTTGGCCTGTTTGTGTGAAGATATTAACTCAGATCCCAAATTCCACAGTGTTCCACTGCAAAAAACTCATAATTTTTATTTGTGTCAGTCCCATTTATCCTGATTTAACCAGCATAATTGAACATTTGAACAAAATCCTCCTATGTCATGTGGTGTAAAACACAGAACACTGGACATAGCAAAAGTAAGAAGCTATATATGAAAAGCTTGCTCTGAAGTGAGTGTGTATGTATCATTAACAGTAACAAAGAAGGCATAATTTCATCACCTTTCTCCAGGATAACTCTCACTGAAGATGCTAGCTCTTTTCTAATGACTCTCTTTTACATTCACGTACCTCCACAATTTAACAGCTGCCTGGTGCAGCTACAGGCTTCTTTTGTTGGCCACTGGGCTAGATAGCTGCTGTGCAGATGCAAACCCACAACATCTCGAACAAATACTCTTGTCTGACTTACCTGTAGCTTAGAGGCAAGAAGCATGAATCTGGCACACCAGCAAATCAATAGGACATCTCAGTCCATGATCTTGACTCTGGGTTGCTGCTGCTGCAGTTGATCACAATGTTCCCAACTTCAAGTCTACATGTATGATGATGCAAATTGACTCCAGGTGACCCAATGCTGTGGCCATCAGAGGAGACACAAATACACATTCTTGTTAGGACACAGTCAACTATGTACATTTACGTTTGAATTTGAGTTCAGCAAGTACAAAAAAAAAAAAAAANAAAAAAAAAAAAAAGTGGAATTTTTACAGTGGCTACTTGTGTATCAATAGGTTGGCATGACAGTGGAAAAGAAAATATAACATACCTGGTGGACATTTAGACAAATCTCTGTGAGGAACGTTGGCTAGTGTCATTGGTCCAGGATCACCTCACGTAGAGTCACATCCAGAAACTCAAATGCTAAACAAATTAGTTATTTATAATAGCTAATTATAAAAGAAAGCACTGTGTCAAGCGATCTTACAATAAGGCATTCATCTGAGAATTGTTTGTTTGTTTGTCTGTGTGTGTGTGTGTGTGTGTGTCCTTGACCAAGTAGAAAGAGGTGAAGGATGACTTCTTGCTCAGAGATCTGTGGGTCAGAATACGCTGAGCAAGCCCAAGCCAGTATGAACTACCAGCAGTATGGAGTCCGCTCCTACCTACACCAGGTACAACACAAACACACACACACACAGAGAGAGAGAGAGAGAGAGAGAGAGAGAGAGAGAGAGAGAGAGAGAGAGGTACAAAATAGTTTCCCAGAAACCATCACAAACCCTCCTGCAAACATATTATACTTGTAATAACTTGACTGATTATGGTTTTAGAAAGACAGCGTCTTAATCTCTATTTTCAAGAACTGACTATAAAGAAAAATGCCTCTCTAATCCCTAATCCAGTTTTATGAGGAGTGCACAGCTTCTATCTGGGAACATGATGAAGATTTTCAGATTCAGAGATCGCCTCGTTGGTGGAGCTCTTTACTCTGGAAGGTAAGATCAGCTGTCAGCCTAAAGAAAGTACAGAGAGTTTTGTTTTAATGAAGATGTTGCTTGTTGAACTATTATTTAAATAAAGTCTGGGAATCTTATAAAACTCAATCTGTGAAATATTACCTTTTCTCTACTGCAATAAATCTCAGCTCACTCCATCAAAACTTAACTGCTGTTATTTGGATAATTCCCACAAATTAAAAGACTGCAAACAGTGAGCTGCAATTATACTAAGTTTGAGGTTTCTGAAAGCATTTTTAGATTAACAATTTTGTGTCAATCAGTGCAAATGAATTGCATTATGACAAAATGGTTTATGGAGTCCCAGTTTGGCTCTCCGTTATTGCGCAGCTTCTTTATCTTTCCAGGTCTGTCTTGCGTTCGGCACTCTGATCTTGTTTGCAGGCCTCATTGTTGTCCTGGTGGGTTATGTAACCCCAGTCCGAATCGAGGCATTTGGCGAGGATGATCTCCTTTTTGTTGATAGGTACAGAAACAAACAAAAAAAGTGTATCTTGTATGAAAGATGTATGAAATGAAAAGATGTATGAAAAAAGATGTATCTTTTTAAGAACAGATTCACAGGAATACTGTATATTAAACATAAAAGCTGCAATCTGTACTATATTTGTATTTATGTGATAAAACTTTCTAAGAAGCTCTTTGGAATTTTCATCTTCACAGTTACTAATCTGTGTTTTTATCAATGATCCTCTTTAACAGCCATGCAGTCAGTTTCAACCGTGCACTGGATGTTTGTAAGTTGACTGGTGCTGTGCTGTTCTGTGTGGGAGGGACCTCCATGGCTGTAGGTCTCCTCCTGTCTGCCTTTGCCAAAAGCTACTCCAAAGAAGAATTGTATCTTCAGCAGAAGTTTAAGGAGAGGCTGGCGGATCTGCATGCAACAGTTGGTAAGGCTCCGTTCTTCTGTCATAGTATGACTAGTATATGGAATTTTGTAAATGTATAATGTGTAATGTAAGTACAGGACAATAAGATAAAAAGTAGCATTAAAACAAATATTTCAGCCTTACACAGTGGGCATACGTTATCCTTATCACATGATTTGCATGCATGCTCTACCTAATAATACACAAATGAACATAATTAAGACTAAAAAACTTGCTTTTCATGGGCCATTCTCTTGACACTTACATTTTTGTTAATTTTATCAAGCTTTCTGAAACATCATTTATTCTTTCAGCTTGAATATTTCACTTATACAGAATGCTTTTGCTGAAAAATTATCCTACTTTAGCACTACTGCCATTGTCACAGGTAACCCCATAACGAGAGCACCGACCCCTGGAGAGGGAAAGGTGCCAGTCACACTTTCCAAAGTCCAGAACATCCAGCCAGTGACCACAAAGTCGGAGACCTGACAGCAGTCTGGACGAAGTGAACAAATGAAGAAGTGTGTATGTGCACTTACTGGTGTGCAGACTGTATGTGCATATGATTTCATGTGTGTATTCAGGTCTTTGTGAGCATTTTGTCTTTTGAAGGGTCAGCTTAGATGTCAATATTGTGTACTCTGTATGACATCTAAGTGTGATCTTTCAGGATATGTAAATGTAGCGATATAACAGCTGGCCAAATTGTTGAATAAAAATCACTCAGACAAGCATATGCAGGTCTTTAGCCTAATCTAAAGTTAAACCACAGATGGCTAGTCAAAAGAACACAGTGGCTGAACATAAAAGAAATATATCATTGTAGCTGTAATTCCTTTTTCTATCAAGAGAAATTATATATTGTAAAGCAGGACAGTGTTACTGCTACAGATGCAGTGTGTTTGATGTCCACATAACCATTTATGATCAAAAGAGGCACTGAACAAAATGACCATTCTTCCTGCCTTGTGTATAAAAGGACATCAGAAGCTGTGTAAACTACACAGTTCACAACCGCACAATATGACTACGTGTGTTAGCTTGTAAATATTACTTATGATGCAGCAACAAGGAACTCTTAGCAGTATCCTTGCTAGCAGTGGTTCATCAGAACAGATCAGATAAGATCTGAGCTGAGCTTAAGGTTACATTTCACACTGACATTTTCTCTTGTCTTATTAGGCTCCTGGCCTTGTCTCCTTGCATTTAGTTAATCATCATACAGGATCAATAGGCAAAAGTAGGCAAACTGAGTAATGGTACATCAATTGAGCCAGACAAGACATAGAAAGTGACACAATCTGCCATCAAAAAAAAAAAAAAACAAAACAAAACAAAACACAATTTGGACATATTATCAGACAAGAGAAAGTATTCCACATACCTTCTTTATTATTATTATTATTATTTTTGTTTTGTTTTTGTTTTTCTACTCCATTGTCTTCCTCTCTGTCCCTTCTTCTCCCTTGTGACATACATGGACACACACACACCCATTCAGACATGCACATTTCCAGATTTTTCTAAGTGCTTTCACCTACAGTCATGAGTAGATTAAAAGTTGAGCAGACATGGAAATACAGCTGTAACTGGATGCATCAAGAGAGGCAAAACATGACATGTTGTGCAACAGAGGGATGCAGAGCGCACACTCAGCTTCATCGTGCTTGTTTGGTAGTGATCATCATTTTCAATCTGTCAGGATCCACAGATGTAGCAGATCATCATTTTATTTTGGCCTCTGATACACAATCCTAACCCTCACAAACAAATTCACTGCAACTATGAAGAGCAACACACTATTAATCAATTTAAAAATTACTGAAACACTGTTAAACTGCAAACATACAAGAAGACATTAAGCAAGCTGAGTTAACCCTCCAGTGTTGTCACAGCAGTGATGATGTGGTCAATAAATGTGATGATTTGTGTTTCCTTGTTGTGAATAGTGAATTTGTTTTCATCACTATAATTTAAAGTAAAGCTTTTGCCTTTATTGCAAATCTGATTCTAAATTATATAAAATATTGATGTTGGAATGATGGACTTTGGCAACTTTTAGGAAACATTCTGGCACAATTCTAATTACAGATGGGGCAGGGAGAATAATCAGCCTGTCTACATTCATGAGGAATGATAAAGATTTATTATTTATTTATTTTTACTCTTTGTTTCATCCGTTTTCTCTTTTATGGCTGTTCAGTGAGAGAGAAACCTTTTTTTTAATATATATTTTGTGTTTTTATCTGGTAGCTACAAGAATATTAGATCTGTGCTTCAAAGAACCGACACAGATTTTTCTGCTTTTATGTGAAGGGAATAAAAAAAACTTTTCGAGTTTTGACCTCAATTCGTCTGATTTTACGTTCAGTGTCTCCTGATGTAACAGTCGGTTCTACCAGGAAAAACAGATGAAGTGTAGGAGACTGGATTAAAAAACAAATATATATCAAAGTCTATATATGTATATTTTTCAAAGAACACAATAAAACTGGAATAACTGCAGCTCAGCAGTGTGTGCAAAAGCAGTGTTTACTCTTGTATTACTACTTTCTTGACTAAAACTATCATCAGGAATGAACTTCAACTTCATTACATTTCATCCTTTCTTGCCACCATTCTTATGCTATGTATGCTAAATTCAAAACATTTCCTTATATAACTTGCTAAAAAATAGGGTATTAACATGCTCATTATACATGATAGGTCTTTTTATTCTTAATTAGAAACTGTATATCACTTTCATTTCAAGTAGAAAAACAGAGAAAGAATGAATAATTACAATGATGTAGCTCTCATTAATAAATGACTCCAAATCTCAAGGCGTTCCAACATACTAAGACTTTATTACACTGTGTGGGCCCTGTTACTGTAATCAATCAGGAGAGGGGAAGAACAGAAGGGTGTGTGTGCAATTCAGAGTCTGTGTTAACATGCACACACACACACACACACACACACACACACACACGGGCCAGTAGAAGAGATAACGCAGAATTGATGGTAACTCCAGAAATAGCACCTTGAGGATCATCACCTCAACCACTGAAGCCATATGACTCACACTCCCCAGCCTTTCTCTGCCCCCTACCCTCCCACTCCCCCCACCCCTCTCGCTCTCATGGGATGGTGAGTCACAAACACACTGACTGCCTGAAGCCCAATTTAAACCAGTGCAGAGATAAGAGGCTGGAGAGGCCATCACAGATGCCGAATTAGATCACAGTTCACACTTCTGAGTTTACTGCCTGTGAGAGGCAGTTTATAGTAGCTTCATGCAACCATAAACACTGCTGCAAAATGACTAAAAGATAATGGAACATCTGTCTTGATGTACCAATAGAAGAGTGTCATACTCTGGCCTTTTTCTATACATCATAAAAACATGCAAAAGGGCAACAGCTGTTAGGTGATGAGCTTTAAATCTTGGTTCCTTAAATTCATATGGAAACCTAAATAATTTGGATTATTGTGTTACATTTACCAAGCTAAAATCTCATAGACATTTCAAATCTCAATTACCAGGGTATTTGGTGCAGGTGAAATTGACTGGCCTGCACAGATCCCTGACCTCAATCCCATCCATCACCTTTGTAATGTATCGGAAAGCCGACTGAGATATATGCCTTATCACCCAAGATCAGTGCCCGACCTCGCAAACCTGATCCAGCCTGGCTAAGGCTGAATGGAAGCAAATCCCTATACAGCCAAGTTCCAAAGTCTTGTGGAAAATCTTCCCAGAAGAGTGGAGGTTGTTTTAGCAGCAAAGGGGGACCCAGCTCCGGATTAATGTCCATCATTTTGGATTATATGTTCAGCAATGACATGGGTGTAATGTTCAGGTATCCACATACTTTTGACTCAATACTAATATAAGAATAATACAAACATGTTCTTTCCAAAGTTTTGATGCTGGCCATTTTTTTTCCTCTTACCTATCTCCATCTATTTCTAACCTATTTCTCATATTTAGTTGACTGCCCAAATATTTTCCAAAACATAAAACTGTATTTCAGTTTGAGTTATTTTAATAATTCCCCTAGCCTTTCAAAATCAAATGTTCAGGTGATGCACTCATCTTAAAATTCAATGTTTCACCTCTGAACATGCACACCTGAATGTAGAAGGCGCACTTGTTTTAATTTCTCGATACAAGCAATCGTTTCCTCTGGGGCCACTCCCTGGACAATTCTCATATCACTTGGTGCTTTTAACAGTATTAAAATTAAATCAACAAACAATTATTACGGTGTGTGGATCGTTGTGATGGATTACTTATCTCGAGCATGTTTTCAAGTCTCTAAAAGTTGATTTTTACAGCATGCAGGAATAAAATGAAAACAATGGCTGCCTGGAAGGTCAGACAGTTTGAAAATGTACCACTCCAAATGAAAAATGGTTGGCAGTCATTTAATATACAAACATACAAAATTATTGATATGGTCTTATGGATCAATACCTTTTTTAGCCACTAAACAAAACCAATATATATTAGGAGAGCCTGATTGTGATTGCAAACAATTACTCACTACTGTTATGTGGAAATCAAGTGATAATAAAAATATTGACTCAGAAAAGTAGCTTTAATGTAAAGATAAATACTTTTCTTTCATCCAAATCACACTGACTGTCAGAAAAACACTTTCGAATGGTGATATTGCCCATCTCCATTGCCTAATCGTGCCCTAGTTTTAACCATTTTTGTCAATTTTGGTTTACATTCATATTAAAGTGAAGGAGTAAAGGCATTCTGTGGGTTAACATATAATGGGTCTAAAATTTACTGCATTTTAAAGCAGATCTAAAGGTGAATTACAATTCCCTTTTGATACATGGAAGCAAATTGATCCAGTTTGTAAAGATATTGGGAGAATTTAGTTTCCATTATATGTCTTTATTTTCCAGTACAATAGAGATATAAACACATATGCATCAGTTACTTTATGAAGCACTGTGACTTTAAATGCATTACATTCATTATCATAGAATTTAGCTCAACAACCAGATGCATGCTTATACATTCAATAGCTTCTTCCACTTACTAACACTTATGCTGTCATCATACTAGCTTTCTTAAACATATGTACAAAAAAGATCTTAAAAAAACAAGTATCTAACATAATTATACACTTTTGAAGATAGACATAAATTAAATATATATTTTGGATTTTAAATGTTTTCACCTTCTCGTCATCACCCACTACAGAGCTCACAGACGATGCATACATCACAGCTTATGAGTTAAATGTGAGGTTATATGATTATAGTTTTCTGTGGTTTCATGAAAAAGATTTGAGTACATATCTGAAACTGCTGATTGTGTTTTTAAACATTAACATAATTTTGCATTGCAGTCAAAAGTTACTTGGTGGTTATCAAGCTGCCATTTTCTTTTCTCAACAGAATCTAAAAGGCCAGCTAGTAAAACTATGATTGATTATAGTCAAGTTTTGCTACGTTTTGTATGAACTTGATTCGCCACCTTAAATTTAGATTGTATTGTAAACTATTGATTATAATTCTCAGCACTAGTCATCTTATGGCTCTGCCATTTTCACTTTCCTTCTCAATCTTTCTCTTTTTTGCTTTCATCATATGTTTTCATTATGATTCTCTCTATCATCATGCCCTGTCTCCTTTTTTTCCATTTTCTGTGGCTGAATTTTTCTCTTCATTCACCTCCTCTGCTTTGTCTACCTTATCATCGTCTTCCTTATTTATCTCTCCATTAACCTTTCTCTTCTCTTCTCCTGGCTCTTTGGCATCACTCACTTTTGTTTTGGTTGCATCTTCCTCCTGGTTACTGTTGCTACTGCTGCTCCTGCTATTATCATTCTCTTTTGTCTTGTTATCTGACTGAGTCTTCCCAGGATCATTGCTGTTATCTTTTTCTTTCTCCTTCTCCTCTGTGTCTACCCCATTGACCAGGTCTTTGTTCCCTCTCTCCCCCTCTCCACTTTCTTTATCATGTTCCTCATTTTCTACATTTTTGTCTTTCTTAGATGAGGTTTGGTTGCTGGGCACTTGCTCCTTTTTATTTCTCTCATCTCTGACTTCCTCCTTTACTTCTTTTACCTCCTCCTCTTCCTTCTCCTCTCCTCCTCCATTCACCAAGTCAGGTCCTTCTGTCTCAGTTTTTGGCTTTTGGTTTTCCTCCTCCTCCTCTTTGCAATTATCTTCTTTGGTGGTGTTTTCAGCAGCCTTCTCTCCTGCCGTTTCATTTCCCTTTGTAACTTTCATATCCTCTGTCGCAGGTCTCTGTAATGCAATAACATAACTCATAGCTCTAAATATTTAACAGCCATATAACTGGATTGTTTAGAATTATTCTGTACTTCCTATGCCTATAGATCTATAAGCTATAGGCCAAGTCAGAGTCTGACAGTGTCATTAAGTTATGAGCACCAGAAATTACAGCAAATGCATTACCTCTGATTCTTGCAAGATCTTTTCATGGCATGTTTTATGGCATGTCTGTTTTAACAGTCAGCATACAGAATACAGTAGAAACAACATTTAAGCTTCCTACTCTCCCATGTATAGCTAGCTTAACCAGTTATACTAATGATGCTATTAGTATATCTAATAAATGCATTATTTAGTGTGAATAGAAGCCGCAATTCTTTTTAAATATATGGTTGATATCAGTATGAACTCTATAGCTGATGATTAATATCAGCATAATGTCCTGGTATGTCGGACATTATGCTGAAAAAGAAGATTAACTGGATCCTAACCCACAACATCATGGAAATGTTCAGCTTTGTGCCATAATGAGAGTTACATCTGAAAGAAAAAAAACCCTACATTTCCTTTCTCAGATTGTTTGTTCCTGCAAAAGTAGGCTATATATAATATTGAGTCTAGGATGAACATCCACTAAGACTGTGGTAATTGAGATCATTGTCATCATACAAATCTCTTTAAAAAAAACAAAACAAAAAAAAAAAAAAAAAAAACTTTCATGGAGTGGGTTTTTTACATGTAACAGCTGAGAATGCCCTAATTTATTTGAACACTGATTTGTTTTACTCCTTTAGTTGTACATTTCTTTTAAGCTTTATGTTTTTCGGTATGACTATTTTATATGATATGCTTTGTAACTGTATTTCTGAAGAAAAAGAAGAAGAAGCAGAAGAAGCAGAAGAAGAAGAAGAAGAAGAAGAAGAAGAAGAAATCATCTACCTCTTCAGCTGACTGGTCTTTAGGGGATTTGTCTGTTGTGCCTTCAACGTTTCCAGCATCGGCCTTTGAGTCAAGATCATCTGGAAACAGAGAAAAAAATACAGATATTTTTTTATGTGCGCAGTGATCCTAACAAATAAAGAAACATAAGAGAAATGAGAAGATCTGGCAAACTACTTCACTCAAAGTGTGTTTCATTGGGATTTTATCCAGAAAAGAAATCCATGTCTTTCCTCTAAGAGTGTCATTTTGCGTCATGAACAGGCTTGTTGAGGTCAATATTAACATGAAGCATAAGGAAGGTGAATGATAGGTAATCTGCAAGGGTGTTAATGCATAGACATGATCTCACAGGCTACATCAGAGACACAGCAGCAGAAAAATAAGAAAAGAACTTGTCTCTACATTTCAACTTAAAGACTAAATAAAGCAAATCATTTGATGGATGAATGTATTTCCTTAAAATATTCACTGTTTATTAAAGATGAAAATCACATCAGTAAAAACCCCATATCCTTGATTTTGTTTTCCATTCTCTAATGTAGTTTTACAGGTTACATGTTTCTTCACATGCTGACGATCCCTAAAATCTGAACACCCACTCAAAGCATTACATCATTTCATAAATCCATAAACTCCATCATATAAATACAGCAGCTTTTATTCACAATCTAGTAAATGGCTTGTTGAAAATATACAGCTTTAATTCGACAACTGTGATTTGAGGTTTGGACAAACACTGAACAACAGTGACACCTGGTGGTGAAAGTTAAACACAGTGTTTAATCCAAGTAAACAACATCACCAGACAATGAAAATGTGCCACAGCGAGCCAGTAAACATTCTGTAGGCTGAAAGGGGAAATAGCTGAAGGACAAAATACAAATGTTATATCATCACCATCATCATCTTCATTAGCATTATCACATGGTTACTCTTAAGCACTTTCTTCAGATATAATGTCCCATGGCAGACATTGTTAAGGCTTAAACACTGACTTAAATGTTGTATTCCAGGTGAAACGTTCCCCAACGCAAACATCAGTCAGCCCAATTAAAAATTTCTTTAGATGTCCACCGCCACTTTGTTGTCCGCCCCTCACCATGCTTTTCAATGGGCGGATAGCCACCTTAAGTTGACTTTACAAAGAAATTTGTCTCAACTTTTGCTTTTTAATTGATTTTATTTATTTATTTCAACTTTATTCAGGAATCTTTTCAATTTGACAGTCTTAATTTGGGCCAAACATGCAGTTTCAGTGTCACCACTGTGCATTTTATTCAGTCAGTCTTGTGCAGTTTTCAGATTTGCTTCACAGCTAATAAATTGTTGCTACTTATCTTGCTTTCACTACTTTTAATCATAGCTTCAAACATTTTATTTGATTACCACCGTAAAATATTATAAGCCCTATCTGTCTCACATGTATTTTTATCCTTCTACTTGTTTGTCATAATTTTGCTGCTATTTTGTTTTATTCTGATGTGTTAAGGTCTCCTAAGTGTGTTCATATTTTATTTCCTTCCTTGGAAAGCACCTTCTGAAGCTTGAAAAATGCTTTAAAAATAAAATGTAGTCAAATGTACAGTATTATGTATAATGTATACAGCTAGCAGGTTGGTAGCGTGACTAAATATAATGAGCTTTAGTAATGGTCTATATCACACCTGCCATCATTTACTGTCTAAATAACCAATGATATTGTGAATCCTGGTGTTTATATGAAGAATCACTTAAGACTTAATACCAGTTACACGTTCATTTCAATTGATGCAATCAGCTCAGTTAAGCAGGTTTGTTGGAGAGCAAAATTAACACGGGATTGTGAGTTTTCATGTGAATACGTGCATCAAAGGGCTTGGAGTAATTAACCCTAAGCATCATAAGAGGAATACAACTACACGCTCTGATAAACAACATAATTACACACTTGTGTTGACTGCTTAAGAATGAAATTTCTAATCAGAAATAAGAGAGGAAAGTATAAAAAAATTAGACAAGTGTAATTAATGTCTTTAATATTAGTTTCCCTCTCTACACTAAAGACGAAAAATTGTTTGGGTAGAGATTACAGCAGTTTGTGGAGATGTTTAATGAATTTCAAATGCAAAACTGATTCAAATTTAGTTATGGGGAGATGAAATGTTATGGTAATAATAGCAGACTTCTTAAGAATATTTTATGGAAATTTTCCACATTTATTAACAATGAAGGCCAAATGATTGAGTGTAAGCAGTAAGCAGTGGATGAGCTGTGACAATGCTAAACATCTTAAAGTGATTTGAGGATGAAGCACAGGCTCATAAAAATGCTAAATCAAATTAAATATGATATTTAGAGTCTCCCCTGCTTGTTCCTTCATTAAATCCAGAAGATTTGGGGTCTGGCTTTGCAAATGGAAGGAGAGTTTTGAAAATGTAAGAGTGTTTTTTGTTTTTTTTTACTCATTCATACATGTACACAGGCATTCACACACACATTCATGCAAAACACATGCATACAAACGCACATTTCAGAAATAATTCCAGCTCTCATCAGTCAGTGTAAGTTATTTTAAAAAGAAGAAACGACTGTAAGTGGGTGATAATTATTCATATAAATATTTCCTGTAGCCACTTCTATGAAAGGTAGAGAAATAAATGAGTGGTGTTCTGAAACAAATGTGATAAAACAACTGAGTTGTTGCTGTTCAACTTTCAGAGAAATACATATTTGAGTAAGTGATAGCAGGGACTAAACTATAATAATCTCCTTTCACCCAACACACACACAAACGCACACACACATACACACACAGGATTTTATTTTGTTGTCTTGTTAAAAAAAAAAAGGACTTTTGTGATCACATCCCTACTTGCTTTGATCTGCTTTTCCATTTGATGTGCTTATCCAGTTCATTCTGTAACCCCCAACACACTGGGACACTGAGCACTTTATACCAGGTAACATGACGTAAATGCTATGCCATGAAATATTTATCAATTACATTAATCAACTTAATTAATAAAACAACAACATGTACCATAGCCGAAACCCCCTGTGGTTCCTTGTGCTCACCTGAACCCTGAACCTGAACTACACAGTCAACAAACTGCCACAGCACATTTCTCTCCCGCATTCATCATGGATTCATAGTCGTGTTTTATGCTGAAAGTCGTGGCACAGAGTCAGCAAACAGGTATAATTGAATAGTGCTTTCTTCTCATCTCTGCTTGTGGTGAATAAATGATATTCATGCCAATATTCTCTTGTGTACAGAAGGTGAGTGAATGAGCTTTAACTCAGCAAGGTGTAAAAACAATCGTCTGAAGCTTTTCTCTTTTTGGACAATTAATCGGTTTGCCTTAAAACTGTAAATACAGGCTAACATAATGACACTGTATTTGCATGGTATATATGACAGCTTCCTTTTTTTTAATTTCTATCTTCATATTCCCTTTACCAAGGAGGTCATGGTTTCATCTGCATCTGTGGGTTCACATGGTTTGTTTGTTTGATCGTTAGCAGCTTTACTCACAAAGTTATGAACTGATTTTAATGAAATTTGGTGGAGAGGAGGGGCATGACACTGGGAAGAATCATTACATTTTGGTGCAGATCTAGATCCAGCAGCAGTTGAACAATTAAAAAAAAAAAAAAAAAAAAAGTTTTTTTAACATTTCAATATTTTTGTCAGTTTCTTCACCAAGCTCAATGAAAAAGCAATATTTATGACATGGTTGACTATCAATTGGTGCAATTTGATCTGGATCCAGATAAGGATCTGGATCTGATGGACTAAAATATACACTTGGGCAGTGGGCTCTATCATGGAACTGCTGTACAGTAACAAACAGGGCAGAAATGTGCAACAACCACTAATGTGTAGCTGTGATTATATGGTTCAGGAGCATTTAATGTATCTTTTAAAGTTGTGGAGCTTTCTTAGTTAGTGAAATCCCTCATTCTACCTTTTTTTTTTTTTTTTTTTTTNTTTTTTTTTTTTTTTTTTTGAAGCTATTATATCATGCTGCAAGTGATGAGTTAAAAAAAAAACAACTGAATTTAATGTGTATTTAATTGTTTCATGATACGGTGAGGCTTGCTCATATTAACCACCTAACATCCACAGTGATTCAAAAATTGCAGAACATCTTTCAAGGACATTCTAACTGAAAATCCAAGATTATTTTGCCAAAAAGAAGAAAAAAAAAAATCAATGTGTTTTTTTTTTTTTTAANTTTTTTTTTTTTTTAAGGGCGAGGAATATGAAACAACTCCCTCTACCATCAGAAATCAATTGTTTCTTCATCCTTTTTGTTGTTGGTTATGAACCATGTCAAGATATTTTGTACTCAGTCATTATACTGAAAGATGCTCTTGGAAATGCTTTGGACTTCATGGTTGATAGAACTACTTTGTATTTTTCTGTTTGCACAAATGAGAAATTCCACATCTTTCTGAGCCACTTTGTAAGCATCAGCTTTCTGAGCCACTTTGTTTGTAAGCATCAGCTCACTCTGTGAGCTGATGCTTACAAACCAAATCATGGTCTCCACAAGCCAATTCTACTTTCTACTCTTAGCAGATTGGCTGCAGTGTTAAATAAAAAGCTAAAGCTATTCATAATGTAGCTAAATCACTCCTCAAAACACCCCCTGTATATCACTACATATGGCTTATTTACACCCAGCTGATTTACCCCATTCAGCACATGGTTGAATTATGGTGGGGTGTAAAATAACACGGGTACCCACTCTGAATGGTAATTATGGATTGTCACCACTCAGTAGTGAAGTCCAGCCATAGAGCAGGGTCCTGTTAATGACACCTACAGGCCAGCCATGATGGAGACCCAGCTGGTGGTGATTTTATAGTCACATGACATACAGGAATAATCCAGCTGGTTAATGTAAAATCTGATGACTACTCTCTTGCTCACAACAACCACACACCATATATTATAATGAATAGAGTTTAAAGGATCATACCGGCAATCTTGCATTTTTGAGCTCAATATATGCCATTCATATACATGTCACTTTGCTGACAACCTTTTCTCAAAATATACTACTTTAGCGGTAAATTTTTGAATTTTTTTCCTACCTTCCAGACTGCCATTGGTTTTAGTTCATTCCAGTACACTATTTAAATCAACTTGTAGAGGTTTGAAATGTGCTTGAGGTATGTAATCCTCACAGTGAACAAGATGTTTATTAGGTGTTTTTTTTTTTTTTTTTTTTTTTTTTTTTTTTTTTTTTTTTTTTGTCTAAGTAACATTATTTAACTGATCCAACACGGAGCTGCACAGAAGACAATGTACGTCTCTGCAAGAAATATAGCCCAAGGAGAAGACGGCTTCTAGGAACTGAAATGAGTGCCCTTCTACAATTGTGCATAAGTGTCAGAAGGCAAAACACTGAATTTTAAGTGGATCTATCACTTGGACATTTGATTTTGAAAGATTAGATGATTTGAAAAAATAACTGAAAAACTATAATACAGTTTTATGTTTTGGGAATGGTTTGTCATTAATGTAACATACTGTATATGCAGGTTGTCTATATTGGGCTCAAACATGCACAATTGCCAGTATGGTCCTTTAAGGGTTTACGTAATGAAGCAGCATACTGTGAAAGATTGTAAAAAAAAAAAAAAAAAAAAAAAAAAGGTAATCAAATAATCTGCAACTTTCTAACAATACAAAAAGAGTCTCCAGGCATCAATTATGGTTAATAAATTCTCCTATAAATTATCATGCCCATAATGTTAATGCCTTTGAAATGCTAAATTGTTGTTGCTCATAGCGCATATCTCATCAAATCAAACGGGTATCCAAAGCTCTGCATGTACATGGAAACTGGCAGAAACTCTGATTTGGACTAAAATATCAAAAGTAAAGTATTATTAAATTTAAAAAAAAAAAAAAAAAATTAAAAAGTAATTAAAAAATTATTCATTTTAGATTAATACATACCTCTGACATTCAGTCTTATGGAGGACATACACTAATGTCCACTGTGACATTTGTTATTAAAAATATGCCTGGTGCATATCATCCTTTACATTTAGATTTAGTCATTTGCTTCCATTGTGCATGTGAATAAATCAAATCAGAGTGAACTTTCTCTGTAGAGCAGAAAATGCAAGTTGCTTTGACCTTAATTTAAAGAAAAGCAGCGTGTAACAATGGTGCAAAAGGCCACAGAGAATAATATTTATAAAGGTCAGGGATCCAATTCTTTTTTAGGAATAATTTATGGAGTTGTTCTCTTTTCTCTTAGTTGGCTGAAACCTTATGGTGTCAGTGTATATTAATGTTTTATTCCAGAGGTTATCAAACTTTTTGAACCAAATACCACCTCTGAGCAAAACATGTAGTACCACCTCACCAACAAGCCATTAATTCTAGGAAAGAGAGAGAGAGAGAGNAGAGAGAGAGAGAGAGAGAGAGAGAGAGAGAGAGAGAAAGAGAAGTATGCATGCATGTGTGGTCCTGAAACTGAATGCAGTATTCTACAGTATGAGTGCAAAAACTTATTAACAGCTACAGCTACACAGAACGGAAGTACATAGTGTGACAATTTGGCAAGTTAGGCTATTACAAAAAAAAAATAAATAAAAAATAAATAAATAAATAAGTAAATAATAATAATAATAATAATAATAATAATAATAATAATAATTAAAGTAGAATAATGAAATAATGAAATTTAAAAAGTTATTTCTTAATGAGATCCATTTTATGTAAATAATCTATAATAGCATAATTTCCATAGATTTCAATTGTTTAGATTATTCTGCAGAAATTTCCAGAGTCATGAGACATACCACCAGGGGGTGCTCCAGGCATCACTTATTGTACACATACCATAGTTTGAGAACCACAGTTTCATTCTATCAGTGTTGCACAGAGTTATTTTCACAAAATACATATTTTCTAAAGTGCATCTGTTTTAAATCTAAAAGTTCAAAAACCTTAATAACAAAAACCTTAATAATATTCAGTAATAGTGGGTGAATAGTTTCTTATACGCATGAGAAACTATTTTGTGAGTATGAGAAAGTTTCTGGTACACACGAGAAATTATCTTGTGAGTACGAAAATGTTTCGAGTGCGGATGAGAAACCAATTTTTTTTTTTTTTTTTTTTTTTAATTCTCATGTCCCTTTAGCTGCTCTGTATGAATGTGATTATTGAATGAAACTTTACATGGTCTAATGCAGCATGTTGTCACTACGACATAAAAAGTTATTATACTGATGTTACTTTTCTCACTGATTATTTACAAAAAACAAAAAAAACAAAACAAAACAAAAACCTGACTGTATTCTCAGTTTGCCTGCTGAAATTCCAGCATCTCCACATTATAAAACACAACATGGCTTTGTTGCTTTGTGTCATTTGGGATAAAATGCTAAAAGTCAGAAATAAAGAGCATTTGAAGATGTATAAGCTATATGAATGCTTTCTAACTGCCACACAAAATCTTATGTTTTTCTGTTGCTATACAGCTTTATCAAATAGCTAGGCTCCAATACATGATGTAACATTTAAATTTCCACAACTGCAGTATTGCTATTCATGTTATATGTCAAAGCTGCTTCAGTGTTGTGTCAGATACATCCCCGGGAAATGCTGACGCTCCTATCACGACTACTTCAGATGTGCAACTACAAGCTCAACCTCACAAAGGGAGGACAAACATGTAGAGCAAGCTTAGAAGTGACAGACATTAAGAAAATATATGTCGCTGAAAGTGTCACATGTTACACTTTACATGTCACAGTCAGCCCTGTTGTATGTCACAGCTGAAACACTTGTTAACAGATTAATGTGGCAGATCAGTAGAGCTACCCTCTCTTTAATCCTGTAATCCTGCATCAAAGGGTCACGAAGAGCCTTTTTCTGCAGTTGTGAAAAGGGGAGATGAAAGGAAAGGAAGAAGGAAGGAGACACTGAAATGTGACACTTGAGCATTTGCGCCCATTCAAATGCAAGCATACACACACACGCACGTAACACATACTGTACACACAAATACCTCAACCGCAGCACTCGCAACACACGCTCTCAGAACTTGACAAGAAAAAAACCAGCTTTAAACACTGCCTTCTCTCATCCTTTGCCACTGAGCCATCTGAGACGCACACACAGTTTGAAAAACACACAGCTTCTTTGTGTACATGTCTCCTGCCTCCCAACAATGTTTTCAACCCTGTTTCACTCTGACAGGCATTAGAGATACATATGCTAACAAGACTAATTCCCCAAGGCTGCAGAAGGAGAAGGTTGATCTGGCTGGTTGGCTTGTTCATGTGGAAAGGCACAAACACACAAAAACACACACATGCTCACATATGCAGCAATTATCCCATCTCTCACATTCAACTCAAAAAAAAAAAAAAAAAAAANTTTTTTTTTTTTTTTTGAAAAATAACTTAAATGAAGAAAGATCACCACACACACTTTTCTATATGAAAAATAAATTATAACATCTAATTCCTTGACTTGGTGTCAGATTAAAAATTGGTTGTCAGTATGTAACATGTATGCAGGTTATATATATGGCCTCAAACATGCATGATCGTTAGTATGGTCCTTTAAGTAGGGGATATATGATGAGCATGGAATTTAAAACAAACTTTACCACAATTGTAGTTAAGTGTTATTCATATGCAACCCTCAACGTTTCTAGATCAATCAATAGATCAATAGATTGCCTCATAGGGACAAGTGCAGATCATGTATACATCACAAAAGAACTGCTCTACTGATTGTTTTGGTGAAGACCAGTTGTTTGGGCATACGCTGGATTTACATATGCCCAAACAAACCGAATTTAAGGGAGAAAGTCTCCAGGGTCAAAACAAACTAGGTGTGAAAATGATGTTACATGTTGACTGCATTGTGCTTCAACTTGCTTCAGAAAACAGCGTTCAAACTTCAACATACTCATCTGTGCCAAAATCTATGTCATCGTGTTATAAATGTCATGTGGAAATAGTTTGTGGTCTAATGCTTACTCTTAGCTAAGGGGGGTAATTTGCTTGTTTTGACAGACACCAATCATGTTCAGAGTAGAACTGTAGAGTACACATGCATCGTTTTGCAAATCAAAATGCCTCCTGGGTTACAGTAGTGTGGCCTCTCATTAATGCAAGCATGCAGGCATGTGTGAGGAGTCCAGACAATCAGCAGCCACATCTCTCTCTCTCTCTCTCTCTCTCTCTCTCTCTCTCTCTGAGTAGCAGGCTCTTTTGTTGATTTTCAGAGGGGCAATTTGGTCCCACCAAGGGGCACAGGGAAGTAAAATTCTGCTTTGATGACTCTAAATGGGGAGATTATCCAAATGAAAGGCAATTATCCAGACACCACCCATCCCTCTACCCTTCCATATCTCTGTGCTTTTTTCCAACTAACATTAATTTTCCACCATCTCAGTCTATTCATCATATTCACCCTATTTGATTATACCTGTACTCTTCTCTCCTTCCTCATATGCTCTCCAGCATTCATCTTTGCAACCTCTCCTTTTATTCCCTCCTCCTTGACCTTCTCTTTTAGCTTTCTCTCTTTGTATCTTCTTGTCGCTCATCTTTCAAAATCCATCTGCTCCTCATTTACTTCTTTTATTATTCTGTTTTTCACATCTACTTTCCTCTTTGGTTGTCATCTTCAGTAGAGTCATTAAACTGCACTGCTTACGAAGTCATTTCAGAAAAGGCAAACTAATAAACATAAGAAGTCACATTTGTTTCTAATTAATTGCTACTTGGTTACATACAAATTAAAACTTTTGTTGTACGATATGATGTAAATATGATGTACTGCTGTACGTCATATTTTAGAGAAAACAAAGCAAAGCTTGCAGCACATAGTCAGGCAGTATGTCTTGATGGTTAAGTAGGTCCAGCCAAATATCCTTGTTATAGAAGTTTAAATGAATTTTTTGACCTTTGCTGCTTGAGTTCTCGCCCTGCCTCTTCCTTGCCTTTGCTGTCCCTCAGCACTGTGTTCACACTAATGAAGCAGAAAAGTCAGAAACTGCTTCTGTTTTGCTCAGTCTGGTTCACTGCAGCTGACAGACAGTGAATAATGGGGACTGGTGCGCACATGCACACATGCATGCACACGCGCGCGCACACACACACACTAACCTCCATCCATAGAGAACAGAGGGAGAATCTCAAGTTACAGGGTCACTCTGTGTCTTCTTGTCCTTTCTCTGTTCTGTCTCTCATCTGCTTGTTTGTCTCGATTCATCTCTGCCTGTACAGCTCTCTTCTCTTCCTCTTCCTCCCTTTCTCAAAAATATCTTTATAATGACATGGCACTTTCATAATGATCTTTTGTTTTCGTCCTAGGCTTCCAGCACACCAGAGATCTAAAGTCTGGGCTCCATGCTGTCTTCTTTCCATAGCTGCTGCCAGTCAGCCAGTGTTTTGGCTGTCTTCCTTTGGCACAGAACAGGATACGTTTACCTCATACCCAACCAGGGTGGGGTTCCCCAAAGGGAAAATAACACCAACAGCATCTATGTAATACTGGATACCACTAAAAAAGATGATAGATACTGTGTTCTTACTGGGAAGTTAAACTGGACAAACTTAATCACAGCACTAAACTTATTTGCTTTTGGAAAGCTGATGGGAACAGAACTAATCTGTTTTTGGTAAGTGTTGAGGGAGCAAATATATCAGCACTTGTCTTTGAGAAACCACATGAAATATAATTTTATCATTCTTTTGCCTTTCAAGAAAGGAATGAAAAAACAGATAAACTTAAGAGAGAAATAAATGTGTCTTTGGGCAATCACAATCTTACGCAATATGTGTTCAGCACCACGGACAGAGAACTCCTGTCTCCATATGCCGTACTTATACTGCAGGCAGCCTCTTAAAAAATTACTATTTCTCGTAAACATGATAGCATTTGGCAGTGGCCTTTGTAGGTCAAACACTGAAGGGTGCAAGAGTAAGTGATATGTTATCTAAGCCATTCAACCATCTTATCTAATGCCTGATCTTGTTGTCTGTGCTGTCTGTCTGTTAATTTAATCTTTGGTCAATGTCACCCAAGGAGACCAATAATGCAACATATTTTGCTGTGTCTATAATTGACAAGCCATACAATCTAATGTACAGAGGATTTTGAGGGTGACATTATAGGTCTCATAAACAAAAAACATGCACACACAAGCACAGATACACACAGGAAAACTACAAATATCCCTCTCTTTTGATGCAAAATGCCAGCTCCCCTAAACCACAGACAAAATTCTCCATGCTCCTTTGGTCTTCTGCTGTCAACTCTCCTGCCAGAGAAGAAAACAGGCAACATCTATCATGAGCCACAAGATGACGTAATGTGGTTCATGCTGCAGTAGCAGCTTAAGGATCAGCAGCGCTGCAGAGACAAGCCTTTAACAGTAAACTTTAGATAATTTAAGAAAATTATTTTAATTCCCACTCACTCAATTTGATTTTACATCTTACAATGAATTTATCATGTCTGTTCTGGTCTCAGCCACCAGAACATTTTCATAATGTGCAAAACAAAGCCAGATGTTAATTAGCATAAAAGTAAAGTGTAACTGAAGATAGAGTGTTTTTTTTTTTTTTCCAGAACATAAGGACAGATTAATCATAAGATCTAAAAATGATGTAATGTGTTTCTTGTAATAGTGGTAATTATCATGTGAGACATCCAATATGTACTGAAGACCAACAGTGCCACTAGGTGGGCATTTAAGCATGCTGCAGGTTATATAAGATTTCTGAGGCGAGGCATTACATCATGTCTCACATCCATCAATCACAAACTAGTGGCTTGTGCATGATGCAGTGAAAATTTAGTTTGCAATGCATTTATTACATCTCCTTCATAGGACAAACACATGACAGGACACATTCACACCTGCACAGGAATATACACCCTCCTAAAAACAGTCTCTCTCTCTCTCTCTCTCTCTCTCTCTCTCTCTCTCTCTCTCTGGTGATGGCTTGCACACAATAAAGTACAAAAACTTACAATTAAATGGCAGACATGCGCATATACTATGCACACACATGAACTCACACACTCCCTCTCTTCCACAAACACACACGCGCAACTTCAACACCCTTGACTGCAGCACCTTGGCACAGCTGACATAGATAAAATTACTCAACAGACTCAACTGCAAAAAACAGACTTGTGATTAAAACGTCACCATGACGGCATTAGTGCTACTCTAAAATTAGAGGCATGAACACAGGGAACACCAAGATATAACTGATCAGTTCAATGTGCACAGAAGCACAGAAATGTATGGCATTTGCAATTTTGAAGCAGCTTTTTAATCAAGACTTTCTCAGGTAGCCACAAGGACTCACTATGTGTAAAGGCACTATACTTTGGCATGGCCTTTGCCACACAAATTAACATGTAACTAGGTATGCTAAATCTAAGATTATGTTGCAATCCAAAGCCACAGCCTTACTATTCGACTTCATCTTCAGACAATGAGATGTTCTTATATGTCAATTCTCTTTGAATTATAACTATTGACATATCATTCAACATATCACATCATATCATTCTTTGCTGCTTCATACCATTGTCATTGACACCTAGGGACATGCTCTGTCCACTCCTCTTCTTCCTCAGGGAGAGGAGTCTGACCTGTGAGATCTCTCTGACGATGGAGGACAGGTGTTCCTTGCTGTTGCCAGCGTGGATTGGAGGGGAGGTCTTGGAGTCTCTGTCACCGCTATCACTGCTTCGAACTAAAGACTTACTCTGAGGGGACATGGAGGTCTAATTCAATTGAGAAGAACCTTGTGCAATAGATTTACCAATGCATGCATTTGTGCTAAAGGCACATGAGGTTCTTACATTTCCATTTATCTTTGAGAATCTGTAGATGGGTGGTAGCGAGGATGCTTTCATTCTGTGAGGACAAAGCAGAGGAAAATTATTTTATTAATAAGAATACATGATATCAAAAATATATTACTGGCTAAAGAAATATTCTGCACCTTCTAGCGAAGTCTGTCATTCAACCCTGACTGCTAAACATAGTGTAGGCATCTGAAATTAACAGTGGGTTAATTCTGTCAACAACAGTGTGTATCTAGCAAAAAGTACAGCTATGATTTGAAATCACAACCCTTAAAAATTGAAAAACTCTGTAGTGCGTGCTTTTATACGTCCTGTCTTATCTTGTGTATCAGTGTGGAGTGAAACAATCATTCATAAACACTGGGAAGCAGTAGTTTTATTCATATGCAGAAACATTTTCTCCCTTCAAAATTAAGTTTGGAGCTAAGGAATGTACTAACTAAGGGATGTTAATAGCTCCTCTCTAGCTTTAAAGCTAGAGATGAGATAGTAACTCTATCTACTGAATGATTCCCAAGAAACATCCACAGTTGCCATAATACTGACGTTTCCACACATTTCCACAACAACAGGAAACTAAAGAATAGTAATGTTTGTGTAACCAGTGTGTAATGTGAAATGAGTAAGAGAAGGCAGTTTGTCCATGAATTAGCATTTTAATTGAATAAACATTGTAAAATTGCACGTTGTTGTCAAGCAAGTGATTCCTTTACACAAGACAGCTGACAGGTCGAGAAATGCAGCATCATGGCATGATTTTTAACTTTCTGTAAAGTTTCCACTTTTAGATATTATCCTTTCTATCACATTTCTGTAGCTGACGTACCCATTAAGCCTTCTTGCTCCTCTGGGTTTGTTGAAGAGTAAGTCGCTGTAGGGCAGCCTCTTAAACCTTTCTCTTCCCACAGCCACGTAGAGCTGTCCACTCTCCAGCTGCTTTCCATCAGTCACCTGCTGGCCTTCAAAGGTGTAGAGACTAGCACACACACGCATACACACACAAACACACAGAGGGAGAGACAGCAAGAGAGAGAGTCCCCATGTTTTTATCTTGCGTTTATACCACTGTGACTAAAATAAGATGCACTTCAGTTGCACAATGTGCCTCTACAATCATATAGTCATTCATTAAAATAGTAAATGCATTCTATAGCAACTACTTTTGTGCTGCCATTAATTTGTATTCACATTACACTTTTTTTTTTTTTATTAATCTTATAAAAAAATGACAAAAAGCAATTTCAGGAAAATCTGTTTCTTTCTCATTACTATGTAAACTGATAAAGCAATGTGCAGCAAAATGTGAACATCAACGGTTAGTGAAGATATGACGTTTCTGTCATGCATAAATCAGAATGTTCTGCACCATGAAACATGGTGGAGGTAAATTTAAAAAAAAAGGTTTTGTTTAAATAAGTGACACCTTCGCACACCGCCCAGGACTCTCAAGCCCATCTTCTCTGTCATCATCTCTAGTATTTTGTCAAACTGGTCCAGCATCTTCTGGTGGATCAGGAGCCTCACGGCTGGATTTATCACATCACCATTCGCTACCACGCTAAGGAGGGAAAACACACACACATACAAAATTACTAATGCATAAATACCAAAAACATACATGTAACTGTATTCTGAAAGCAATGCATGGAAAATTAGGGGCTTTGGAGAGCGGATAAACAATGTTATATTGAGGAATGAAGGGGGAATGTGAACTTACAGTACTGGACACGGTTCTTTGATTGGTTTCAGAAATCGAGCTGACACAATGATTCGACTCTGGGGCAGCGGTCTGGCCTGGAACAACAGCATGAGACGGTTTATTAAAGAACACACGTGTCAAGCGAGAACATTCACATTGTTGATTTTCTGAGCATCTCCAATCAACATGATTTATTTGGGACATTCTGCCTTGAATTTATTTCAGCAAAAAAAGCTATCAATACACCAAATTCATCATGATTTGTGTTTAGGTTGAAAAGCACAAAAAAGCCTTCATCTTTTTACATGGTTAAAGATGCCATATGTTCAATTTCAAAGCTTGTTGTCTGATCAGTGTGTTGAGCTGGGAATTAAAGTACAGCACTTCTTTCCCAGTGGAGATGCTGCAACAATTGAGGTATTTACTCAGAACAACAGACTTAAAAAAAAATTACATCCGGGTTCCCTCAAGTGATTCTTAATTATCCAAACATATAACTTGTAAAGGGCAAATTTTTTTGTTTGGTTTAGTCCTTAAACACAGGCTTATAATCTCACAATGCATGAATATTTTGCATGTAACTCTTAATGTGCTCAAGTTGACCAGTAACAAATAAATCCCCAGCAAATATCTTCTTTCCCATGATCAAAAGAGATCCTTAGTTACAGTATTTGGATGTTAACTCCATTTTAGGAAGATGAGAAGACTGTTGATTAATAGCTAAATCTAAATTGTGAATAGAAATCCATCACGGCATATAAACTGAATGATCAAAATGATCAGCGCTTTTTCCTCCAGTAAAAACAGCCTTATTTTCAGGTGAAACACTGATATAAGGATACTCGAAAATAATGAAAGTTGAATCAAATTGAGAAACTATGAAAGATATTCAGCTAAAACTGACATGATGTAAATCGAATACATGAGTATAGAAAAAGAATGGATGGGTAATACTGGTGCATTTATGTGATGCGACATGTACGATGTGTTTGACTAGTAACACAAATCTATGTACAGTAAGTTGTATGATGATGTTCTGTTTGATTTAATAAATGTTCAAAGTTCTTATCTACTATATTATTGCATTTACTATTTACGTATTTTCCCTTATCTTGCAAACATTTCTGTCAAATTTAGTAACCTAGGATATATAAAAAAACTTCTTCAAGACTGTTGATACAAGAAAAACATGTTTATCCGTAAAGGCAGAGAGGAAGACCCTTTATACAGCCTGACAGAATCTGTCTGTGATCTCTGAGGTTGTGAGGTCAAAGAAAGTCAGCTCTGCATGTCCTGTCCCTTAACCCTGGCAACACACTGTGCCTCTAAGATTTTGATCCTGTGAGAGAAGGCGATAAGGGAGGAGGTATATTAAAAGTCTTCTGAGGTCTGCGTGTGCACCCTAGCAACAGGGGTGTGGAAGATAGAAACTGAACACACACACAAAAATGTTGAGTATATAAGAAGAAGTGCAAAACTAGCAAGGTCATGAGATCAGAACACATGTTAACACACTGACTGCATAAAGCATTACACACGTTTCTAATATTGATTTACAGTTCCTTTTCTAGAACAAAACATTGCAGTTGTCTTTAGGGCTAAAAATCTAACTTTCCTGTTTATGCATATCTTTTGTTATTGATAAAGATTTAATAAATTAAATTGACAATATGGTTTTACCTGGATTCAGTGTATCGGTCTATAAAAAGTTCCAAATAAAAGTCTCCTCATAAAAATGTGTTTATTTTGGGTATTTTTAGGTAATGGAGAAAGATTTTACTTCTGTAAAAGAAAGAGAGGGGGACTCGATAAAATTATTACATAAAATGTGAAGATCATAGTGACAAAATGTAACAGCCTAACCTTCCAGTCATCCAGAAAGCCACATGGAGTTTATTTTTGATTTAGAGCACAATGTCTTTAATCTGTGCAATCAGCCAGGTTAAGTGGGGTAGTGAGGGGAAGCAGGGCCCTTGTACACTAGATTGGCTTTTTTTTTAATGCTTGTCGGGTAATCATAGCAGTTAAAAAANAAAAAAAAAAAAAAAAAAAAAAAAAAAGAAAGAAAAACAAGTCCTTGAGGACATCAGTGAAGAACAAGCATCTTGCTAACAGGTGGCAATACAAAATCAGGACAGAAAGAAATTCCTGCTTTTGTATGATTAAAATGTTTGAAATTTGCAGCTTTTTTTTTTTTTTTTTTTTTTTTTTAGCATTTTGTCACATTTTTTCAAAAAACTTGATTAGTGGTATCGTTGCCATACATGAAAACATTGTTATAAACTCAAGGCAAAATTAGTTATTGATAATTAATTTAACATGATAACAGGAATGTGACTGACACAGACTCCATGTGTTTTTCTAAAAATAAATCCATAAGCTCAGAGGTTGTGTCGTTCTTTAAGGGTGGGTGACTGGGGAACGTTTCATTCATCGAGGCAGGAGATCAGTTACGCTGACCTTTGTGTGGCAGAACGCGTGTGTGCTTAAAAGACTTGTAAAGCACCTTAACCTTGAACAGATTTGTAACACCACTACTGAACACAGTGCAGATCTTAATGAGTTAGTGACTAAAAATCTGCATTTTGAAGAAGCCCAGAATTTGAGATCTTTTCACAACTGTATTCGACCCAAATATTTTTTTTTTAAATGTGTAAACTTCCTCAAATGTGTTTGATGCAAAATATATCAAACTTCACAGTGCACAAGGAAAGGTAATACAGCATTCTCGAAGGTACTGATAAGTGTACTGACATAAGATGTGGTATATGAGGTGCTTACATGTGATTTAATAATGATGAAACAATTTTAATGATAAGGATACTTGTAAAAAATAAATAAACTCAAAATACCAAAAGGCATCTCTAATGTTGAAAGATGACCTGTAGTTGACTTTAAAAACACATAAGCCCAAGGGTTATATGACTTTAAGCTGCTCTTGTTTTGTCCGTGACTTTGTGGCTGATGATTAAAGATGCATTGACTGAGGCATGATTATGATCCATAAATAAATAATGGCCAATGATACGACAACAAAGTGATTCTTCACAGGGAAGAATAGAGAGGAATGACCAAACATTACACCTTGCTTCTCTAAGCCTTTGCTCACTGTGGGTGGAGTGCAAAGTTTGAAAGAGAGTGCACAGATATCTGGGATCTAGTAGCAGTGTCAAATGTTGAAACTAGGAATGAGGAACGTTATAGTAATGGAAAACCTGCAATTCAGTAGTTTCATTTATCCCTAAATCGAAATCAAAGAAAAGCCATAATATAAAAGCAATTAAACAATTAAATTTTAATATCTTATTTTAGAATAAACACATTTTTGATGGCTACCTCATACTTTAAGATTACAGTTCCTCTGTCTCATATGGCTACTAAACCATAGCAGAATGTAAACATGAAGTTGGAATGAGAAAAACTGCACCATGAGGACTATAATGATGTAGATACAGTAATTTCCCCAAGTTAAAAAGGCTAAAACTTGCTCCTGCATGCATGCTGTGCACTTTTTACTAATTTGCTTTAAATACCTTGAACAGTCCACTGCATTATACAGTATACTGGGTACAGAGATGAGGGACGGCCAGAATTAAGATCCCACCACATCAGGCAAAGCTTTTGCACTTCACTGCAGAACCAAAGGACCAGAAGGTGGAGTCAAACCTCATCCATCATCCCCCTAAACTGTCCAGGTGGTGGGGAGTACGATGTAAACTATAAGGCCCAGTTCCATCAGAGATTTTACTCGATATGTAGATTGTCAGCATAGTGGCAGGAATTATTTGAAATGGTATCTGACTGGATAAACACACAGACTTGAGCATTCCTTAGTTTTAGCTACACATTGTCAAACAGAAACAACATATGGCGACCTGTTTTTTTTTTTTTTTTTTNTTTTTTTTTTTTTTTCTTATGCCAGTCCATGAAATATTTCTGCAAACACATTTCACACATTCACATTTATTATGAATGAATGGATCTGTTCGTTGTTTGGAATTTTTTTTGCTACATAAGGGCTAATAATCAGCACAAAATACATTTTCTGCAAAAGCAGAACACACCACAATACACAATACAGTCCCATCTCTACATGAAAATGAGCAGAATGCTGAATTGAGGCATCTTGCTGCTTTCTTTGAAAATGTACCTTTACTGACTGATGACATGTTGATGAACCAAGAGCAATTACTCTGGTCTTACCGGCATTGGAAGAGTCTGCATCATCTTCTTCTTTCTGGAGCCAATCTGGAAGTAACTACGTACAAAAAGTAAAGTCACACAAAGTTAACGACGCACAACAGTCTGAGGTTTAACCTAGATATTCCACAGTTCCAAACTCAGAAATATCAGAATATGTTTATGAATTACAGACTGTAATTATTTGGGCACACATCCATTCAGTTCTAATGGGAAATGCCCAACACCTAGGTTGATTACATTTTAATAATTTTATGATAATGTCTTGCTGTAACACAAAGGGAGCTCTAAGCACTGTAGGTGCTGGCCAGTCAATGCACATTACTCATACAAAGTAATTGAGTATTAGCACAGTTAGGCTTAGACAAAGCACCTTAGCACGTTATTACACGCAATGGTGCAAACATATTTACTGTATGTACTTAGTTGGGAAATTTTGCATGTACTTGTTATATTTGTGTACCTTTAACTCATTCTGAAAGTCTCCCAACTTTGTATTAATAATGGATTTACATTTGGGAATGGAGCAGAACTTGTATGACAATGTATATATGTACAATATATATTATCTTTGTAACAGCAGAGGGAACAACTTTTTCCCCAGACATTTAAAATGTCCTACAGCAGTCCTCAACATGAAGTTACTGCATACTGAACAACAGCAGCAGAGTGGGAAAGTATCCAAATCATATTCCCAAAATACCTTTCCACTCCAGTATTACTTCTATTAATATCTTGATGTTACCATCTCTACTCCTCTGTACCTTTGTGTCAGGACATAGTTCTACTCAGTGCTCTTCATACCATGAATCAGTTAACAAGTGCAGCTCATTGGCTAATTCTCAGCTTGGCCAGTAGCAGATTAGAACAAATTTTGTTTGAATTATTTACAAACACAGCTTTTAAAATTAACAAGCATACACTCCAGCAAGAAAACGCAATGATGGGTTAATACTGTGTTCTTTTTCCATTGTAAGAGAGTGTCTAAGCATTATCAGGGCGTGGGAAATCATTTTAAAAGTAGTGGTTGTTAAAGGACAGCAATCATTTAAACTTACTCCATCTTTTTGAATCTCTCCCTCCCAGCAGCCACATATTGCTCCCCGCTCTGCAGGTTCTCCATACACTCCACCCTGTGGCCTCCCCTCGGTGTGTAGATGTTTCTCACCGCTCCAAACGGCGCTTGTATCCCGCCGGTTACCTCCCTCAGCAAAGTCTCGAAGTTGCACACCCGCTTTTGGTTGATCACTATCCGTCGAGCCTCGTAGTAAGGGTCACCGTTTCGGAACATGAAAATGTTCTTCACGACGGGCTGGGAGAGAAAGTTCGGCTTTTCCGAGCTCATCGCTGTGCCTGAAGCAGGATGTAGGCGCGATGGCGAGCGATTTTTATTGTAATAAAATAACAAATACGAGATGAAAGTTTGTAGGCCATTCTAATCATATTTCACAAAGTTCATCCTGGCCAAAAGTTGAGTGGAGCTGTTGGAACAAAATATTACGCACAAAACTTGGGAATGCGCCAAAGGCAAAAGACTATGAGAAGTCGCTGCATTAAAATATGACAAACTGCAAGTAAATGATGATGTGTACCGGGATTAGAAAAATCAACCATCCATAAATTTGGCTCCCAGATCTCAATCCGCTGCAGATGGACAGGTGCTGCCTTGTCGCCGTTGGATGTGCGCCGTTATGCCTCAGGTGATAAAAGCCAGCGGGTCTTTGACTAACTTCCTCAGGCTGTAGGCTGGCTCTCATGGGAGCTCATCTGTTGGGATGTATCTATGGGAACACAGCACTTCTCTCACCCAATGCCGGGGCCCTCACAGCCGCAATCAACAGGTAATTAATCATTACCTAATGAGGAAACATGCGATTTTGTTATAAAATCCTTGCTGTTTGTGTTTTACAGGGGGCCAAAGATGCAGGAGGAGGCATGATAAAAGGAAATAAAAACTGTAAGATTCAACTGTTTAAAACTCCGCAGGAGCCCGTAGGAGAGATAATTAGGCATCAAGAGACCAATTGGAGAGCCAGGTTGCCAGTGACACTCCGAAACTGGGTCAGCTTGAGACAAAAACATGTTTGTTTTATGTACTATAATTGAGTTGCGTAACAACGAGGAGATCTGTATCTCGCTTTTTCATGTACAATATTGTCAAGTGGCAGACTTCCTACTGCAATAGAAGCTCATGGGATTCATAATATAAATGTCTGATTAATGATCAGCCATACCTGGAGAAAATGCATGTAAACATTTTCTCATTTTAGGACTACAGGAACCCATGAAATGATTTATAGTATCTAAAATGTTATGATCTACAGAGCCAAACTCTGTTTTTGCATGTATTTCTGTCTGCCAGTATAGGCTAATCATCATCATCATCATCATCATCATCATCATCATCATCATCATCATCACCTGTTCTTACTCCTCTACCTAGATCATTGTCATCTTTCAGATCATCTTTCACAATAATTATATTACCATCAGCAGCAATCAGCAGCTAAAGTACAGCTTTACTGACAGGTAGGAGGTATGAGGGGGAGTCAACCATAAAGTGAGTCAGGGCCAGAAGCCCTATGGGAATAATATCACACAGACTATAGCTGTCAACTTCATACAGCATTTTAATTATTGTAATACTCCACATTGTTGTCAGCAAACCACGCGACTAATACTAGCTGGCATTCTTTTTTGAAGCCACGAGATGGTGCTATTGTGTAAATTACAAGATTGTTCAGCAGAGATATTTGTGCAGACTGATAACATCTGAATTAGAAATTTGCTCTATATGAGTACCCTACTAGGTCACTGAAAGCTTATATGAGCAACACAATGTAATGTATATGACAATCAATCGAAATAATTTATCGTTTAGAGGAAAAGACACTCTATATACTTATCTGCTGTATTTAACCTATGGTATCGAACAAGTACAGTTTGGGCTTATCATCATCATCATCATCATCATCATCATCATCATCATCATCATCATCAGAACTTCTACATCTACTCATCATTGCTATATGTTTACTGGCTTGGACAAGTCTGAAATGTTTTGAGTCCAGAATTTGTTGTAGTATAGATGATAATTTGCATCTCTGCTGAAGTGTAATGATTTATTTATTATTATTATTAATTATTATTATTGATTGTGTGTTCTGTGTTTTATCAGCAGAGGGTGGTGCTGAATAAATAACACATCCATAAGTGCTAATACCATACTACAATATAAGCATACTCCATTACACACACACACACACACACAAACACACACACAAAACAGTAAAAGCAGAATACTAGCAGTTAAATGTGCTCAAGTATGAAAAGTAAAAGTACTCATTGTGAAGACTGGTCCCTTTCAGTGTGTTAAATTATTGCACTCATATAGAATAATCACAATGCTAATGTGTTTGTTCAAGTGTAACTATTGTATACACTGTGGGGTCATTGCCATTTCATCATATTCATAAGCTTGTCCTGTTTTTTTTTTGTTTTTTTTACATGCAAAATCTTTACCTGTGAAGTAAGTAATTGCTATCAGACAAAGATAGTTGAGTACAGCTCATATTGCACACATGGCCATTCCAGGAGAGGAAATCTCTCTTTGAATTGTTTCTCCAGAGGTTTTTTTTTTTTCTTTTTTTTTTCTTTTTTTTCCCCTTGTATGATAAGGTTGTTTTTTTTAGGGAGTTTTTTTTTCCCTTGTCTTCATAGTGGGCTGGGCTGGGCTGGGTCAGGAACCATTGATATGTAGGCCTGTAAAGCCCTGTGGGACATTGTATGTACTGGGCTATTCAAATAAACTTTAATTGACTACCTATAGTTAAAAAAATACAATATTCTACCCTGAAATGGAGTGGAGAAAAATTATAATGTGGCAAAAAATGCAATCACTGAAGTAAAGTACCTCAAAATACAGCCTATAGTATTTAAGTAGATGTATTTATTTATTGTCTGATTTGCATGTGATGTCAGTTCTATTGCATATATACTGTATATATATATATATATATATATGTATATTGCAGCAACCCTTTTAATAAGAAAACCCAATTTCCTTCCACTTCTCCTTGTGTGTATCCTTTCAGCCTCAACGTCAGTGGCAAGATGTGGAATTATACATAATTGCTGTTGTTTATTGGATGTGATAATGGAGCATTTTAAACCTCGCCCTTGCATGGCCAGAATTGCTTTGCAATTATACTACCTTGACAGCATTTAGAAACCACCAAGCCAAGCAAACATCTGTCATGGTAGTTTATGTGTCAACAAATGTTAGCCATGTGGCAAAAACAAGCACAAACTATTAGATTTATTAAGGATTCACAGGATTCACCTTGTATAATAGGACATGTCCACCACACATCAGCAGAGTTAGAATAGAATAAAGTCTGACTGTCAGTACTGTCTAAATTGTCCCAAAATGCATAGCTTTAAAATGCATGGAGTCCATTCTATGATTAGAACTGTTGTCAATATACTTCAGTCATTCTCAGACAATATTTTCAGTAATCATCCCTGTCAGCTGTGGGTATTGAGTGATGTGTGTGTGTGTATAGATTGTCCCTGTCACACTTTGTTGTGGTTCCTCTAACGAACATCAGGGATTCAGGGTCATGCTGGTGAATTTTGACAAAGGCCACAACAATTACAGCGAATCTTTACCAGGTTAGACCTGTGCTGATGTTTCTGTTTTTGTTCATTCTTTGTTTAGAGGAAAGATCTCCCTGATAGATCTGTTGGATGGAAAACAATGTTTAATTTTGAAATATTGAACAGAACATTATAATAAATCATAAATCTATTCATTTTCTGGGGCATGTCCTGAAGACATGAGGGGAAATCCTGACATAAGGGGATATCATTTCCACAGATGCTGATGTGCCATGAAAATACCCACTGAGAAAATGTTTATAACACAATTGTGAGCTTTGAGTAATTAATAAATTAAAATGACTAATATAATTTCATGATCATCACTTTGGTGATTGGTATTTAAAAGGTCAGAATATATCTGACTTGTTTCATTTCCTGTGTGACCCCCCCTCAAAAAACTAATGTAGTTCACAGAGACAAAGTTGTCAGTTTGTTTTTGTGTATCTATGTGTGTCAAATTCCGAGGGACATTTTTAATGTACTAATTTAATTCATTTATTAGACTTTATTTGACAGTACAAAACAAAGTCATACAGTCAAACATCACAAGGCACAGTACAGCAGCACAGCATAAAATCTGGGATATAATTAATCCTTCAATGTGTTACATGTACCACAAGGTGATTGTTGACCTCTGTGAAAAGGGTTTTATGGTTTCTGATCAATCTTTGTTCTTTCCAAAGTTTATATGGATTTTTTTTTTATGTAAGTCTCATCAAGCTCCTTAAGGCTAATAAGTTTCAACTTCACAGCAACAAAGCAACGATCCATATATAAGCTTGTTGGTCTTATTATTTAGTATCATACATACAATACAATAAAAGCCCCTCTACATTATATTTACTTTCACAGATGTATTACTCTAATTACTTCATTAATTACATTACACACAATTGCAGTTTAATAAAAAGCAGCTTTTTAAACAGTCTTGATGCTCGATATGATTCTGTAAAATTAAAGCTTTATGCTTACTGGAGAAAATCATGGCCAAGAAATATATGGGAATATAACAAAACAAACACCAAATCTCCAGATATACTGTACTTAACAAACAAACAAAAAGACATGTTGGTGTATTGTTATTGATTTAGTATAACAGGGGGAGTGCGAGATGGCTCCAGTACCATTGAAGTTAACAATCAAGTGGTCTATTTAAAATAGTACTTTAGTAGCTATTGTATTTCGAGGAAAAGATATCTGAATTCTGTCTTTGGTAAATTATAAGTAGCTTTTTAAGTGACAAATCAGATTATTGGAGTGTTTGTTAGTCTGATATGGCTCATAAATATTAAATAATTCTGGAAAACCTGACATTGACATAATGTTGACTTTTACATTGGAAGAGGTAAATAAGGCTGACAGCTGTAATTATAAATGCTTATATGTAGAATATATTCACCAATCAGCCTGTTTATTATTTAAATACAGTAGATGTCTGTGTTACCATAAACTCACAGCTAATATCACCTCACTGAACGCTGGAATTACAGTTATTGGTCCATCCAATACAAATAAGTCTAAAAGCAGGGACATGATAAGAAGACCTGCTTTTTATTTTTAGACAATCAGTTCTATTGATTTGTAACTGATCAGTTATTTTTGCTTTTAAAAAACATTAAACAGCTCAGGTATAATACTAGCCTTTTAAACTTTTATTTTATCTTATTTTTTCCTATTTATGTAAAGTTGCTCTTTTTAAGTTTTTGTATATTTTGTTGGTATGAAATAAAACACAAAATAAAAGTATGCAGTAATTTGTGACAACAATATCTATTGTAACAGTCATTTTTTAAAGATAGAGAGAAAACAGGAAATAGTGAGTGGGATTCAGTAAAACTTATGGTATTCACGAACTTTCAAAATCAAAGCCCATATAATTTATAAACCAATCACAAAAAAGACAGATACAAAATGCAGACATTATAATTTAGAACTAACCCTATTCATGATGTGTTTGTTTGTGTGTAGAATTATACATACATACATACATACATATTACATATATACATACATACATACAGTATGTACATACATACATACATACAGTATGTATGTACCTACATACTGTACATACATATACATTTTATGTCTCATCTTAAAGGATCACTGTGGCATTTTGAACTTTAATCTTTTGTATTACTGTTCTAAATGGTTAAAAACAAACAAAAACTCATTTTAATCTGAAGTATCAGAGTAGAATGTTATCCACAATTATGTTTCTAGTACAATGTAAAGATCAGTAACAGGCTAAAACCTGCATGGCATGCCTTTAAGGAGATTTTTGTATTGATGGAAGAAGCTGACAGAATATTTCATTACCTGTTTGACTGAATCCCATTCATCAGTGTCACGCTGCGTGAAGAGGGTCAATACACAACTTCACACATCCACTGAAGAAAATAAAGAACACTACAAATTTTACGGCTGTGTGTTGGCACTTTTAAACATCTCCAATCATCATATCCATCAGTCTGAATGGCTCTTTCTCTCTTCTGCTTATTTTGTTCAGCTCTTCACACCTTTGCCATTCACCCATTCATCTACCTACCCACCCACATTCAATAATACATCTTTATTTCCCTCTCTCTCTCTCTCTCTCTCTCTCTCTCTCTCTCTCTCTCTCTCTCTGTAGCTTTCAGACCACCAACCAGTGATGCAGCTGTGGAAACAGAATAACAGATTTTGACTGTGCTTATATTTTCTCTGCCATCGCTGGACCTGATCTTTAAATTGGCGTCTAATAAGTCAATGTTATCATTGTATTGAATTCCCTTGAAACATGTTAGAAATTAGATGATTACAAATATAAACTTCATCTGAAAAAAAAAATAAAGGTCAAGAGACAATTTGTTGTAAGTGTTTAAAATGTGTTCCAACACAACAACAACAACATATTCCCTTTCTACCAGTGTCAAAGTTTAGCTTAATATCTCAGACATTAGCTGCTACAATGCACGAACAATAACTGGTTTCCTAGTCTACATAGATATGAGATTTCAGCATGACTTCAATGATTACAAAAAAAAAAAAAAAAAAAATGGATTGTGTGATTTTAATAGTGAGGTTTGTTTTTACCGTGAACTGCCGAACTTCTCTGTTGTCTACCAAATGATGCTCGGTCTCTGGGGTGATGGCGTAAGCCAGTCTCTATACATAGGGAAGGTAGGAAATCAATTACATTTTAGAATTTTCTAAATTAAAGAGAAATTATTTATTTTAAAAATCAACTTAAATCATGGATGATGACATTTATAAACTACATCTTTGTTTAATTCATTTAATTCATCAGCCCTGATCCACCTAGTATTTGATCTTTAGTAAAAGAATCCATCATGACAAAGAAAACTAGAAAGCCATGGTCAATCTGAAAGTCAGCCTGAAATATTTACATTTACACTTCAAGCTATAATAACCTGCACCTCATTTTTGACAATAAGACACTTACATCACAGAATTTTCCAGGCAAAGTGCAGAGTTTGTAGATGGCATAAAGAGGCACCATGCTCATTGATGAAATGGCCAGACACCAGCCCACCGTGTTGGCCCACGCAGGAAACATGTAGGAGCCGTAGTTTGGAGGGTTGAATGTAGCAAAGCTCACCACAACCATGAACTATGAAAAAACAAAAAAACAAAACATGTAATACATTTTAAATAACTTTATAGACCAGTGTTAACATGTTAGTCTGTAAATAAAGAAACTGTTTACAACAGGAAACACTTGAAAAACATTTGAATGGATTTGTATTAATTGGCTGCTGACTTTCCAGAAATAGCATGGAACCAACAGATTTACTAGCCATACTTATGCCATACTTAGCCATAGCCATACTTAGTGGTGATACAGGAGCTGTTCTCCTTGTGGCGACCTATAGGAGGTGCTACAGAAGTGTGGATGCAAGATATTAGGTAAATGTTGGAATGTGCTACAGCTATAGCGGTTGATGATGGCTGATGGACTCAGACAGGGAAACTCAAATATTTGATCAGCTGCTCCAAGTGGCAAACAGGAGAAATGTGGAATGAGGTTATGAAAGAATAAAAGCCTGATCACTAGTTAGGTGTTTTGGTTGCAATAATGTGGATGTGTGAACAATTGTAGTATATCAAGCTTTGAATATTAAATGAAAGAATCAGAATGCAGAGAGGAGGACTGGCTGTCTCACTGTGTGAGGTGAGGAATTTTAAAACCCAAGAGGACCTTGGTATAAAGCTACTGCTCCTTCAATTGAGAGGCATGATTTGCAGGACTACAGGCACTTACTAAGGATGTCCCTTATAATCCATCTTCATATATGAGTGTGCTATGGGTTTCCTGAGCAAACCCAAGTGGGAGGAGACATCAAGGCAGAGGCAGGTCATGGTGACGGGATTACATCTTCCAGCTGGCCTGGAAGAACTTGAGTAATCTCCCAGGATTCCATCCATTATCCATTTTCAGTTTACTTCTTGGTTATAAACAGAATAGGTATATGTGATAGTCTCACCAGAAGGAAGCAGGGGCTGACAAACTTCCAGCACAGCCTCCAGTACCTGCCTGGTCTCTGACCAACCATCTCCTCAATGTCATCACTGAAACGGTCTACTCCTGAAACACACAGAAATACTCCATATGACTTCAATGACTTGGTTATGGCCAGTGTTTAAATCATTATTTTGCAAGATGAAAAATCCAACAGTTCTTACTGCTGAATGAGTTTTCCATGACAGAATACCATTAGCAGAATCTTACTCAAAACACCAATGAAGTCATTTGGCTTTGGCCCCTATACAAAATCTCAACTTACTGTACTCCATTTACCTCATCAAACTTCGTCTCTTCTCATACCCCTGGTTGTGCGTTTTTCTTGTGCTTTGCTGCTCGGAAGGCATTTCTCACTGCAGAGCGAAATATCCAGACTGACTAGCAGGCATTCAGCACAGCCAAATTTCTTTTGGCTGTGCTGGTTTCTTTTTGGTGGACAGCAAAATGAAAAATGACAGTGGCCAGGGGTTAACAGTTCCTATCAGCAATGATGAGCACTGGGAAAAGGCGCTCCAAAGCCTGAGGCTTGATTTATCTAGCTTGCCAAGATCAGGACCCACAAAAGTAGGGCAATACACTGACCCCACTGCCTGGGGCCTAGTTAGTAGACACATTCAGTAGATATGAGACAAGAGACTCAAAAGCAAGTTCAGGTCAATCATTTTTGTTGACCTTTAGGTGGTTGTTACAATGTTTGGACCTTTCCAATGAGGGTCAGGATTTTACTCTATGAAAAGCTATGTTTCTTGTTTTCAGTTTGGGGTGGTAGAGCAGTGACATGCATGTAAAAATGTCAATATCATCAGTGAAGCAACTGGTGTGATTACTACAGAACCATAAGAGACTGGTAAGGGCATTTCAGAAAAATCATAGACACTGACTGTAGTTCAAGGTCAATATAAAGAACATATAATATAAAGAGAATGGCAAACCTGCAGAGAAATGGAGAGCCAAGAGAAAGACATATGGAGAGAAACTGACTTTGGGGACTTTTTCAGGTGAAATTGAAGCAGTCAGCAGATGAGGCATTTAACCACAAAGAGCTCCTGGAACATAACCATATCTCACTTCCTCAATAATACAAACACATGAACCTGACCAGAACCTGAAGAGGCACAAACCATTGGATGGAAAAGATCCTCTAGCATCAGTATCCTTATGTCTACAAAGAGTGTGTTGAAATTGAGGCACAGTACATCTACACAAACATTTTCTCATCAAACCTCTAATGTAGCATCAGCTTTGCTGGTCATGAAACATGAGTCTTTCTCACTCTTTCTCACCATAAAACCATGCGATGCCGATGGCTTCAATAAGCACTCCAAAGAGAATCGATGTGCCTGCTGCAAATTGGTCCAGCAGAGTAAACACATACATCCCACCCTGCAGAAAGAAAGACAGGACAGAAGAATGCAATAATCATGTTACTATGTTAAAGGACTTTACCAGTGGTTTTGCATGTTTGAGCCCGATAAATACAAGTTGTACAAGCTGCATACATGTAACATGACTGCCAACCATTTTCCAAAACAAAAAAAACTGTATTCTAGTGTTTATGTTATTGTGCCAGCCTTCCCGCCTTTGAATCTTTCCTGATCCTGAACAACATCAAAACTCATTAAAAACAAATACACACATACACACACCAGCAGACTGCTCCACAACATGATACTTACATTTGTAACACAGAAGAGTGATATGAGGAAGGTGGCCATGACAATGAAGAGGGTGAACAGTTCTCTGTGCTTGTGAAGGAATTTGAACTCATCAATAAGTCCTGTGATCACTGATTCCATCCCACCCATCTAGAACAGAAGATACACAAATCACAATTTAAAAAAAGGAAAAAAAATCAGTTAAATGAAAGTCTGAAGGCATGTTGGCATACTGTGGTACCTGAAAGTGAATTAAATATGCAGACATATTCTAATGACATGGTCCAAAACCTATCTGAACATATATTATTGTCATGGTATTGGTATATGTAACATGTTATAGGGATGGTGAAAGTATATGTGACATATGTTGATGTGTGTGTGAACTCACTGCACTGTCAATGCCCAGTGTCAACAACATCATGAAGAAGATAACTGCCCACACTGATGACCCGGGTAATGTTGCAATGGCTTCTGGGTAAATGACAAACACCAAGCCAACACCTAAAGACCAAAATATTCAAATGACAAGAAGAAAAGTAAGAAATAATGGAAAAAAAAAAAGAATAGAAGAGAATGGTAAAGTAGATTACTAATTAAAACTTTACTTTACTAGTGTGTACAACTATACTATTAATTATTTGGTATTACAACATCTATGACTTATTCAAAAGCAAATCTTTGAATATCATACCTCTGTGCTTTTTAAGACATGTACTTAAAGTATTCATATACTTAGTTACATATGTAATTAATATGTAATTAGGTTACTGTTTGGCCATTAATCCTATAGTAGCACTTAGGATGACATTAAAAGAAGGGAAACCAAATTGTATTCTGTGTTTTGGATTTCAATGCTAAGAGTCAAAAAGCCCCACTAGCGCCTCTAAAGGACATCACATTCAAAGTGGTATGAACCAGCTGACCTCCTGTCCTCCACGACCAGAGTTATAAAGTAATCAAATTCAGAGTGAGGTAGTTCAGAAGGCTAAACTGTTTTAATGTTGATGTTGGATAAATCAGATTTAAAGGTGACATATTGTGCTTTTTGTTATTGTCTCTAATTTTTAATAGCATACTAGTATCTTCAGACTCCACATGTGTTGAGGACTTGAGGTTCATATCTACAGAAATGCATCCAATAAGACACCCAAACTGCCCTGAAAGCTTCATTTTTCATTAGTTCTTGACTTCTGTCACATGTTGATGCCAGCATGTGACACATTTTAATTTACCCTATATCAGGGTTCTGAGAAAGTGTTTGGCCAGCATCTGCCATGTTGCAGTGGCCAATTACAATATAGTGGGCTTTTCAGGAGGGGGCCTTAAAGAAACAGTACCTAAAATGGCATGTTTTCACTCAGTGTGCACAGTGGTGGATCCGTGTGTTTTTTTCTGCTCATTAAAGCAAAAGTTGTAGAATAGATGCCTAAGTGAAAATGTTTAAAACATTTTTTTTTACATCAATTCATCATCAGAGAGTTTCATTCCCCTTCTGCCTTTGTAGAGTTCAAATTTACTTGTTGCATAAATGTAAAAAAATGTTAAAAACTATAGTATAAAGACACACACACACACACACACACACACAGGTGACAGACTCAAATTATTAATCTAGTTAAAAAAAAAAAGAAAAAAAAGAGACTATCAAATACCTAAGTTTATTTAAGTTAAGGGAAAAGCCTTAATTTGGGCAATGACCACAGCTCCCCAGGACAAATAATGATGAAGATTGATTACTCCCAAACCAAACAAACAAAAAAAAAGTCAGATGCATAACAGATATATTGTTGTTTAAACTACCGCTTCATACTGTATTATATACACAGATAAATACAGTAATGCATTACCGTCTCTAGCAACCTTGTCCAGAGCCACGCTGTGCTTGTGGGACAGGTACCCAAGGAAGGAGAAGACCACAAAGCCAGAGAAGAAACTGGTTAAAGAGTTGATGGAACTGGTGATGATGGCATCTCTGGAACAATCAAATCAAAAGGGATGAAAACAAAAAAAAAAAAAAAAAAAAAAGGTGATTAATAATCCTATGGGACCACAATCTAAACAATGAATCCAAGTCAGTTAAACTCTGAACAAAGCAAAGGAACTAATAAATAAATGAATGAGTCGGTAAAGGCCATGAACAGGGACATGCTAAACAGAGGTAAGGGCATTTCAGAAGCACTTTCAGCACTTTAAGTTTTACTTAATGCCTTAATTGGTCCTACAGAGACATTTTTGTCATTTTACATGAATACATTTTCAGTGATTTGGTTATGCTCAAGTAGGAATCCTCAAGTTTGACAGTATCAGATGGTAAAAAATAATAAAAGGCAAAACAGCAGATAAAAGCTTCCTATGGGATGCTGATGATTTTCAAAGAGCTAACAGCATAGTGTCAAAGACAAGGTGTGTTTGAGGGAGCTTCAAAGGTTATTGTAATTCACTCGCTTATATCCTGTGTACGTGTGTGTGTGTGTGTGTGTGTGTGTGTGTGTAGTCTATCTCTCTGTATATTGTCTCCTTCCTTTTTCTCTCTTTTCTTTACCTGTAACAGTTGTTGCTGAATTTGTTGTAGCTGGAAAAGGCGATTAGCACACCAAACCCCACTCCCAGTGAGAAACAGATCTGTGTCGCTGCCTCAATCCAGACCTGGAGAGAGGAACAGAACAAGCACACTTGTATGAAGCGGCAAACAAAAGGCACAGGAGAGGAAAAAAAGCCATTATTAGGGATAATTGCAGGAAACTCATTCAACAGCAGTAGATGAAAGACGCTTGTGAATATGGGGGGTAATTTTGCAAATTACTACTCCATGCATCTACCTAATCTAATTCTCCAATTGCTTCCATGTATCTCTCTCTCTCTCTCTCTCTCTCTCTGCTTTCTCTCTTATTCTCTCTTTATATAACTGAGTCTTTTAGTCCTGCATGCTTACTTATTGAGCTCTTTGGCATCTGCTTTTAAAGTAAATAGGATATTGTTAGAAGATTGTGGGATTCACAGACAAGTAAAACATTAGAAATGGGTTACACAAACAATTTTCACACACACACTGAAGAAAGGCCTTTCAAATGGCACTAAAATGACATTAGCATTGTAAATTAAACCGATTCTTTTCAAAAATTGATCTAAAGATTGATAGTTATTGCAATGGTTATGTATTAATCAAATAATTTGTTAAAAAAAAAAAGCATTCAGGAGTTTCATTAAAAACAGCAGGTTAAAATTAAAGAGGAGGAGCCAGAGGATTGCTGTCTGTGTGTGTGTGTGTGTGTGTGTGTGTCTTTCTTGTGTGTCATACAAACACATAAGTCCACTTTCTCCCTGTTCTGCTTGCATTGCAGTTGTCAGCGAATTTTGGTTAATAACTAATAATTGCAAAGATGCACTATTATTACTATTATTTTTTCCACCAGCTTTCTCCACTCCTATGCTATTTGATATTATAGAGAAATGAACACATTTTGAATTTTAACTTCTGTTGTTTTCCGTGTTGATTTTTGTATGCATAGCTCATCATTTAATGTTCCACTTGCACAGCAGTTGTATACACACAATGAGTTTTTATTCACATCCATTAGTCAAGATCTTACAAATTTAACATTAACACCACAAAAGTGTAACATATCAACTTGGTATAGCCAATAAAATATAATACCACACCTTTTTAAAGTCATCACACTTTTTTTGAAAGGGAGTTTTGTTGTTGACACATTCCCATCATGCCTTTACTTCATCCACACCTCCTCCACTCTCGCCTCATCAGCATCCCTTCTCTCTCATCTCTCTTCCCTTTCCCGCTGACACTCACCTTGGCATCACAGAGTCTTAGGAAGTCCACGGAGAGGTAGGCCTTAATGCCATCGATGGCTCCGGGCAGAGTGACTCCTCGGAGCAGCAGAACAGTCAGGACAACATAGGGCATGGTGGCTGTGATCCATACAACCTGAACAAACCACAGAAGCCACACATAGGCAAAAACGCACAATAAACACAAACACACAGTCAGTTTCACACACTTTTGCACACATGTGAGTTACCATGTGCACATGTATACTCATACTAACGTGGATTTAAAGAAGAGTCAAGAAGTCTTACATGTCCTTAAAATAATCATTGTATAATTTAAAGATTGTATGACTCACTTAAACATGCTTGGGTAGACATATTACTTTCCAAGATTTTACTTTCTCTGTAAGTCATTTCTTACCTTGCCAGAGGTCTTGACTCCCTTCCAAAGACTAAAGTAAAGCAGAACAATCACCACAGCCAGACAGGATGTCAATTGCCAGCGGGGCCGGCCCAGGTCATCAATACCTTTACTGTCCTGGATGTGAAGCACCCCTAGTCTATTGAAACAGAAAATGCTAGTGAGAACCAGAACCATATATGTCTCCAAAGCCAGGCCAGGGTCATGTATTTAGCACATTTTCAAAAACTTATGGAGCTCACTTCAAGACATAGAGAGAACAAAAAGATAGAAGAAAAATGTTGTTCTTATTTAATAAAACTTGGACATGAATATCTCAAACATTGCACCAAACATCAGAAAGCCATCCCTAGAACTCCTTACTGTAACCCTCTAATGTCCCTTTGGTGATGGGATACCAGGTTAAATTTATTTAAAAAATCCAACATGGAGCTGCACGGAAGAAGATGTATTTCTCCATCATGGAAATATAGTTCCAGGAGAAGCTGGCTTTTACAGAGAAATTAAAATGAGCTTGCCTTCTACAAAAATGCTTTTAGCAGGACTGGACTGGACATTGTTACTCTCCTGCCAAAGCCCACCCACACATGACCATTGCCTGTATCACCTGCTACACAGAAGCCATCATCCATAGTAGTAAATTAAACCCAAGGTTCATAAGACTAGCAATTATGAGACCACATGGAAGGAAAATTGTGCTGTCTGCCCAAGCCCCCAAAAAGAACTATCTGGGGACCTTGTTGGGTCTGGTGTTCATCCCTTCACTATAATTATTGAGGTAGCTAGACACCAGCTGCACACTTTGTCAGTGGGCCAAAGATGGAGAAAAATGTTTCAGACTTCACCAAGCTCCCTGAATGGAACAAAACCTGTCCTTGTGTCTGTAGAACTCTAAAAGCAACTTCATCCTACAGCAGATATTTCTAAGACTAGATACATACGAGTGTACAAGAGAATGGAGGAACAGTCATCAATCTATAAGTGCATTTATATCCATATCCATATTATTACATCACATTCTTTAAAGCGGTGCTACGTGTGTCACCTGAATAAGACAATTTTTGATGGCTTGAGTCAGATAATTTCAGAGGCAGCATAACAGACGAGATGAAGTAAGAGCAGCCAATGTTCTACTGATGTGATCAAATTGTCTGCAGGTGCTTCTGTGTAAATAGCACGCTGCCATTTTAAACTAGCAGGGACGAAATGCTTCAACTGTCACAACAGAACAACCCCTCACTTACTGGAATAGGAGACACCTGGTCAGCTTCAAAGGAGGGAGGCTACATCAGCTAAATGCAGCTAAAGTCTGGATCCAGACTGATACACAATGCAGAATATTTCAAAATTTCTTTAAAGATAATCTAAGACATGTCTATATGGAGGCATAAGAGTGATGGTGATTACCTGCATGGGAATGCTGGGAATATTATTATAGTTAAATTATGTCACAACATCACAAAATATTTGAGACAGTTGTATTTTATCCAAATGAGATTCAAACCAACTTACTCAAAGTACTCCTGAGCCGGGGTGGCCTTGTAAATGTCGCTGGCTGTGCTGTTGTCAGCCCAGTCGGAGCAGTTTTGACTGTTCCAGGTGTTGTTACAGTGGACCCAGGGTAGCTCCCTGGTGAACGAGGAGAAGAGGTAGAATAATGCCCAGGAGATGATGACATTATAGTAGAAACCAACGTAGAGGGAGATGAGGATCACTGTAAAGCCGACACCTGTTAAAGGAATGTAGATGATCAGTATAAATACAACATAGTGAGGAAGAGTTGATAGGAAAAATGCTTAACAGTGGAAGAGGTAATGTTACATCTTCTGAGCTCAGTAGAATTACAAAGATATACCACTTCATTATATTTGTCTTTAATTTTCTATCAACTTGTGATTCTTTTCAACATTATTTAACACTGTGTTGGTGATTCTGAACAAGAAGGGCAATCATTAGAGCACATACAATAGAACCAAGGCCAAACAAGCCTAGACAATATTTTTCTTGTTGTAACAACATATTGGTATAAAGAGACAGAAATAACTATTAAAAAATATTTTTCTTGACCCATCTCCATAATTATTAATATACGCCAAAAATGTTAGCATTGCAGCTGAATCAGCATGATCTCAGCTACACATCATGGTTGCTGCATGTTTCTTGCCCTCTTTGCTCCCATACAGAAATTATATTTATGTGCCCCCTGTCCAAGCATATAATTTAGTCTGCCAGATCTAGAATCTGTATTGATATTCTATCATAGAAGAAAATACGCCATATTTTCTATTTTTTTACATTGAAATTGAAATCCTGGATTTACCCTTGGACCTGGATTAGCATCAAAATTCTTACCTGGGCCTCCCCCAACACACACACACACACACACACACACACACACAAACAACTCAACAAACCAACCAATAACCAAACCTCAACATTTTTGATAAGGTGGGACATACTGCTGGGCTATCATTTTGGATTATATTGATCAGGTGTTTCTGGTCATGTACAACAGCAGTCTCATAAAAAGTAGATTACAAGTAAACAAAAAGCACTGTAACTTTTGAAGATAGCCTCTTCATGCCTTAATTATCTCCACATCTACCCTTTCCCTACATCTGAAACAATGTCCGTACCTCTAAGGCTGAATTTAATAGTTAGCGTTTGCTAAGAAGCATGACCAGAACTGTGCCTTATTGATTTCTTTGTAATCTGGATGTGATATTTGTGCATGGAGCGATACCTCTTATTACTGCCACATGCAGGCATGCTATCTCCCCATCTTTCTCCTTTTCTTCAAATGCATTGATCCTGAGAGGAAACCAGCTTGTTGATCAGAATAATTACTGTCAATATGGGCATGTGTATGTGTGTATTTGAATAATTACTGTTATCCCCCTGCTGAGAGGGAGAAGGAGAGTGAAGCGTGTGATTAGAACGTCAACGTTCTCAGTGGGTCTCTGACAGACAACCCAGGAGGTGCACACTCAGAAACACACACACACACGCACGCACGCACACACACACACACACACACACACACACACACAGAGTGAGCCACCTTCAGACCAGCAAGGACAGGCTTTAAAAAAGGACAGTGGTTGGCATCATACAGGGAAGCAACAGATGGTCTGCTGATAATAATGGCATTTGACTTTGTATTTCTGATCAAACCTGTGCCTGACAAGATTATAATGCTAGTTTCCAACTTTTTTTTTTAACTTTAACAAATCTTCCATGACAGTTGCCTCCTACTGACAGTGCTGTTACAGCATAACCAAGAAAATTACATTATATTTCTTTGCTGTATCAGGTCAAAGTCTCATGTCTCCAAACAATCAAAAAGTCTTTTGGATCTTTTCTTGGCTAGATCTTACATGTTCCTTATCAGGAACATGTAAGATCTTATGTTCCTTTAATATCATTATACTAACGTTTCAACCCTTAAGAATAAGTTAAATTGCAGAAGAATCAACATGATAGCAGAATATGCAAACACAGAGATTAAATGAGGTTCTAGCCTGCTATTGTTTTTTGGGGGAAAATGTGAACTCATACATATAATGCATTTCTTTTAGAACAGGAACACAACTTTATATGAATGCTCTCTCTCTCTCTCTCTCTCTCTCTCCCCCTNTCTCTCTCTCTCACACACACACACACACACACACACAGACGTAAGCACACGCAAAATTCCAATCAAGTCACAGCTTGAAAAAATGCTTTCATGCTTACCTGGACAGAAGCAAAAAATACAAAAACGTGCAAAGTGTATTATTTTATTTTCAGCCAGTGACTTTGATGGGAAGCACAAATTGTCTTTAGTCTCTCTTTCTCCATTTGTGTACATTTGGGTGGCATTCTCTTAAGCTGTGAGTTGCTTATTGATGTGTTAAAAGTAGCAGGGGGAGTGACAGCCTGTGTTCTCCATGATTTAACAGGAGGATTTGGACAATCAGAACAAGAGTCTAAAAGCCCAATTTTCACTTGCTTCCATCTGAGTGCCAACAGAACTGGATGTTCTGGGGGAATTAATACCTGTCGCTCCTCAATACGGAGACAGGCAGACAAAAGAGACTGGCGTGTGGACAGGCAGGCATGTGGGCAGAAAAGCAGACAGAAAGACATGTAGACAGATAGGAAGACACATAAAGGGAGATGGAAAAATGAATAGATTGTAATTCATACCACGATGGAAAGGTGTAGAATTATACAACTAACACATGCAGGTGTGAAGAAAGCATGTGTTCATTCAAATGTGTGTTTGTTCCACTGCATGTATGCATGTGTCTGTGCGTGCATATTTGTGTGTGTGCACGTGTATGTGTGTATGTATTGGTGTGCAAAACACTATTAGATTGATATGTTTCTTGACAAATCTGTTTTATTATGGCCATTTTTAACCCAGAAATGAACTTTAGGAATGCCAGTATCTTGCACTCATGTAAATACAATTTACCTGCTTAACTGAACAGAATAATGAGTTTCAGGTGAGTTAATGCAATTACAAATGTATCTCCGAACACCAATTAGCATTTAAACATGATTAATTAAGAATTAGCTAACAGAGTTTATCATTACGACACTAGAGTAATGGCTGCTGAAAATGAGGCTTTGCAGTGACTAATTAATTATAATTACTTATTTCCAAAAGTAATAACTATTTGCAACATTATTAATGTCTTGGCTATATATTTAAATCAATTTAATGGCACCTTGGAGAATAAAAACATCGATTTCTATCAAACACATGAAATTTCCTGGGGGGATTTCAAACTTTTGCATCCATGTGTGTTATGAGGGTCACTTCCTACCTTTAAAAATGGGACATATCTTCCAGACCCCTGCTGCTCCCTCTCTGTTGTATTGTCCCAAAGCCAGCTCCATGTAGAAGAGAGGCATGCCTGCGATCAACATGAAGAACATGTACGGCACCAGAAATGCACCTGCATAAACACAGCCACAGGTGAGACATGATCCATCCATAAGTGAAAGGACAGACCTTAATATAGAGCAAATTGAATGTCTCAAGTGGGCAATCTGGTAAAGAGAGTTAATCTACACGCAATAACCCTATAATATGAAAGTGAATCACTAATAAACAATAAAAGCAAAACATTTTCACTTCATTCTCTCACTTAACACCTAATGCAAATTATTATACGTCACTGTTGATGTTGACAGTGGGGTGTCTTTCATTTCCACTTTTTAACATAATCAGTGATAAACAGCCACAATGTGAAATTGAGCAGAGTTCCTCTTTGGATAAACATCATGACCCTTGTGCAGGGTGAAGGGAAATACAGAAAGTGTAGAATACATGGTACAAATACAGTCATGAAGCAGAAAATATGAAGATCATCATTACTCTCAAAGGTACATTGGAACCAATGACGTTAAAAACAACCATCCCCTCTACCTTTGGACGTATGTTAGCAGGCGAAACAAAGGTGGAGTACCTGAACATTTGATTTTGAAAGATTAGGAGATTTGGGAAAATAACAGGAAAAATAAATATGGTTTTATGTTTTGGAAATTAGTTGTCAGTAATGTAATGTGTATGCAGGGAGTATTTATTGGGCTTAAACATGCAAAATTGATGGTATGCTCCTTTAAACTCAGGTAGAACGAAATGTTGGATTTGGGAACACATCATGTCTGCAGAGAAGGGTGCTGGCTATGGCTGTAGCTATCATTTACAGCTCTTAAACATAATGGCAGCTTTATGGTAAACAGCCATAATTAGTGGCACTAATCGTTAGAGCTAAGCTATTCAGAGCAGCTGCGGTGTGTTTTCTCCTGTTTTGATCTCTGTAAAAGGCTCAAAAATCTGAAACAGCAACCGCAACACACATGAATGTACAAGAAGCTAAAACACTCAAACACACCTGTATATATGTGTGATACTCATATGCATGCATGTGTTGTACTTACAGGTGAAAATTTGTGCAGTAAAACTAACATACACACACGTCCTATCATTTCCTCTCAGCTTTCTAATACTCCACTTTCCTCCTCTCTCCTTTTCAACAGTACCATACACACACTCCACTACATACTACACACACTCCACCTTTTCCCCTACATTTTCCTCCTCTTCCTCTTCTCTAGACGATAGGGTNCCCCCCCGCCCCCCTCCCTTTCCATCCTCTCTCTCCATCACCTTATTCCCAGGAAATCCTAAAACACTGGCTGATATCACTTTCCTTTCCTTGCTCCTTCCATCTCACCTCCTCCGTTCTTGTAGCAAAGGTAGGGGAACCTCCACACATTGGCAAGGTCCACAGCGAATCCGATCACAGACAAGAGGAAGTCAATTTTCTTTCCCCAGGTCTCCCTCTCCTCCTCCTCCTCCTCCTCCTCCTCCTCCTCCTCCCTGCTGGGGTTTGGAGCGACTAAGGTGGTGGAGGTGAACTGAACACCATTCTGTTCCTTAACCAGGATCAGCTCCACCTGAGGGTTAAAAGTAAACCATCAATCAGATGGTATGTAGATGCTTGAAAGCTGCTGACATAGAGCCCCAAATCATACATTTTACCTTCTGATTTATTATAAAAGTACCTAATTGTACTGTTATTCTCAGATAAATAGATGTCACACTACTACACTGGAAATTTAAAATATTCTGCTCTGAAAGCAAATGTTAACCTACAGATAATTTATGTTTTTTTGTTTGTTTGTTTGTTTTTTGAAGACATATTGGGTAGGAAAAAATAATTTTATTTCCTTTTTTCTGTATTTGGTAAAATTTTCAATTATAGCAAAAAGACAAATTCAGGGAGAAATTCACCAAAATATCCAAAATATATTATCTAAATCAGGAAACTTGTCCCCATCAGTGAGACAGTTTGTTGGTTTTCTGAATCTGAATAACATTGTTGTATCACTCCATTATTCCATTATCTGTGTGCCAGTGTGCCACCGACCTCTTTGGGGCTCATGGTGTTGGAAGTTGGTTTTTCGGGGGCTACAACTGAGGACATGAGGCCGACAGGGACTCTCTCTCTCAACATGGAGGGCTGCACAGCCTTTGAGGGTAAAATGCAGGTGGAGGTGGCGGAGGAGGGAAGGTAGATGTTGACAGGTCTTGAACACAGTAAAAATAAAAGAGAAAAGATGAAATAGAAGTTTAAAGTCACTGGAAATTTAGATTATTGCTGCAAATTCAACAAGATTCAGCAAGGCAAACAGCAGAACAAGAAATAAGCAATAAAAACAGTCCAAATAGCACCAAAATAAGTGGTGGTGTTTTTTTTTTTTTTTTTTTTTTTTTTTTAAAAACACTTGTTCAACATGTTAAATAGATTTTATGGATGGGATGGGATGGGATATATGAATGATATACATGGGATAGATGAATACATGGAAAGAGACTAATTTACAGGCTTTGAGTAAAATAAAATCTAAAGATAGAAAAGAATGGCAAGAAGAAGAGAAAGTGATGGGATTTGATTTAATGGGCGGGTGAGCGTCTCAGCATAGCATGTTCATTTAATTTCCCACTTGTTGATCGCCATTTTATCCCCCGGCTTTTCTCAACCGTATGTAATCCCAATATGTTTTTCACATGATGCATCTGAATTGTTAAGTTTTTATTTAAATTATCTTTAATAAAAACAGAAGCAGTTTTTAATATTCAAAAAGATTGGGTTTTTTTTGTTTGTTTTTTTTTAATTTCTATGATCAAAAATGCACTGACCAAAAACATTAAACCATAATACATAATATTTTGGATTAATTGTAATATTTGTTGTTATGAAAATTAGGAGCCTTTACCCATTTTCAAAGTTAAAAAAAAATGTGACCACACTAATGTCACACCATGCTCTATGTTACCAAATTTAATGACTAATTCTGATTTTCCATTGCCATAACCCAACAGAATATGTAACAGCCAAATGTGTTATTATTATAATAAATACAATAAATATAATTCTTCAAATACATAACACATCACAAAAGGATAAATATTTTCGAGAAAAGAAAAGACTCACCTTTGCAAAATGATGGCTAAAAGCTCTTCCGGCTGTCAACTTGCACAGTTTAATTCCAGTTGTGCTGATTTTCTTCAGTACTTTTCTAAATGCTGCTGAACCTATTTTGGCCGAGCCTCCTTGCTGAGTTAGACTTGGACCCAGTTTGACTCAAAAATTGTTACAGAAACAGAAAAAAAGGCAGAGAAAGAGACACCAAAAGACAGAAGATGAAGGAAAAAGACAAAGAAGAGAGGATGTAATCTATGATAAGTCGTAGAAAAGCCTCCCAGATTCCTTTAGCTCCAGTGACAGACACACAGAGACCAGACTACCCCGTGGTCTGGTATGGAGATCTGATCGGGACCATCCTTGAAATATGAGNCCCCCACCCACTTCCCTCTGTCACTCCCCTCCCTCTCTCTATACCCACGATCCATCCCCTCTGCCTCCTCTCTCTTTCTCTCCCCACCAGTACATATTTTTCTGGATCTCCTTTTCTGGGTGAATGTTCAGAGGTAAACACACAAACATGCAGAAATAAATAAATAAATAAATAATAAAAATTAAAAAAATTACATAATACAACATGGACATACACATATTTCATGCCAACATAATTCTTGTCATCACTGTTTACCATCAGCCTCATGATCCATGTGTTTTATTCATACATGTATAATGATGAATGGCTATGTCTTGTCTTAAGGATATGACTTTTTTTAAATTAATTTTCTAAAAATTTGCCTCTTTGGGGATTAAAGATTATTGGATAACGTTGACAGAAATGTCAAACCCTGAACAACTAGACCTCAAAGAAGAAAAAATCTAGAAAAAAGAAAAGAAAAGAAAAACAAAAGATCAAAATGGATGATTTAGTCTTGTAATATACCTAAAACGCATAATTCTTTTCTGGAAAACCCTAAAACTCAATTTCCTGATGAAAACCAATAGATTTTCATTTTAGAAAAAGGGATAAATTTGCCAAAGGGGCTCAAATAAATTCTCTTATCAGTGCTGTGCCGCTTGTTTCAGGATTTTTGCTAAAAATAAATATGACAATACTGAGATGATGTAGACCGCTCTGTTGATATCAAGAAAGAAAACTATTCACAAAACAACCTTTTTAATTGTCTTTTAAGTGGAGATTCTAGCAGTCTGCCTGTCTGCTACAGTTGGTACTGTTGTTGCTATGGGTGGAACAATAGTGCAGCATCAGGATGAGGCTAAAGCTACTCAAAAATGTTATTTTCTTGGTTTTATAATTAGTGACTCGTGGTCCTATCTGAAGTGGCAGTGAACTAGTGATGCAGCATAAACTTCACCATCAGAAAAGTGCAAATGTACTATGACACAGTTAACTTCTTCACTCTGTAACACCACTGTTTTACCTTCCCATGCCAATTTCTACTACATCTCCATGAGGGCAACAGTTGCCATTTTTCTTGTTTTGCTCTACCCCTAAATACACTGTGAACACCCGCCCACACCACCTGTCATTTGGAAGAAATCTCATTACCTGTCCATCATGTCCAACAGGCCTAAACAGAATCAATCCCCACACGCCGACCCCTCCCTTTTCAAACTCAACCAAAGCAGGAGCGGAGCATCAAATAACACAATCAGCCTGCACCCCACGTAGAGATCTATGAACCCTCGTGTCCAGAATGACAGCTTCTTGTTTGTGAGGCAATCGTAATGATCAAGCAGCCATTAATCCCCCACCCCAACGCCATCACAACAAACACACCTTTGAAGTGCAATCATCCATCAAGACCCAGGCCTCATATCAGAAATCGTTGGGTCGATGTAAGCCGTGCTGGATGTATGAGGTTTCCAATGGAGCTCAGACAACGATGAGGTGAACATAATCGAGTGTCTTGTTTTCATAAATGCAACAGCTGAGGCCCAGTGAGAAGAAGGGTGGAGAGGAAGAGAGGAAACAGCAGATGATGGGTGAGGTGGAGAAGGAGGAGGAGGAGGAGGAGGGGAGGGAAAATGGTAGGTGGATAAGAAGTTGTGACAACAAAAAGGGGGTGAAGTGGCTGGGCAGAGATGGCTCCTGCAGGAATGACATTATGACACAATACTGACACAATACAGACACTATCAGCACTGGTGAAATATACCAGCGAGGCTTGACATTGTGCTGTCCATGGTGCTGAAAACCATGGCAAAAGCAAATAATGTTCACAGGGGCCTATTTCAAGCACAGATAGTATAACAGGTATGAATGTTCAGTAAGATACATTGATGATTTCATGATCCATGACTTCAAGACAGTGAATGAACTTTACCCCAATACATAGACCAGTCACTTTACCTGCAGAGCAACTCGAAAAAAAAAAAAAA
>VXCM01000750.1:190465-250159 GCA_014773175.1 Lucifuga dentata
TTTTTTTTTTTTTTTTTGAATTTGCCAGTGTCGGAGAGCCAACATTGGCTGATGATGGCACTTAAATGCTGCTTTGCAGTTTTACGTGAATAATTAGTCATTTACAGCAGTATTTGCAACATTATTAATGTCTTAGCTATATATTTATATCAATTTCATTCCACCTTGAAGAATAAAAGTATCAATTTGTTTCTAAAAAAAAAATAATAATAATAACATTTCTGTATGATTCCAAACTTTTGAACGTGAGTGTAAGTAAAAAAAAAGTCTAAGGGGAAGGTGTTTTCAGTCTTTCATTAAAGATAGTAAGACAGGCAGAAATAACATAAACACTGACAATATCCCATATTGCCAAGGGAAAGCTTTCAATCACTGTCTTTAAAAAAAGAAAAATCAGCTCAATTATAACCCAGCGGCCTTCTGAAGAGAATGAGGGACAGAATATCTTTAGACATCAACATGCAATCAATGAAAACCAAGACAGACCCAGTAAAAGCTTTGATAGACAACTTATGTTAAGATCCAAATCATAATCATAGATATTTCATTTAAATGATATTGACATTCACATCCAATTATATTGATGAGGTGGATTCAGGTTTCCAGGATCTTGTTAATACTTTGCACTACGCATCTCCTCAAATAAGAATTATTGGCCAGCCATTTGTTTGAAGAAAGCACACAACTGTAAGACAAACTTCCAGGTGAAATTACACTCAGTGACCTCTGATACTGCAAATTCACTGTATCGACTCAAGAGGGAGACATCTACACAGTGAGCCAGCAGGTTTACGCGAGAGGATCTACACTGATGTGTGTAGATATACATTTTATAGTTGGATGATTCAGGAGATTTTCAGTTTACAACTGAAGATGTGACTAATTTGAATTCCTACAGTAGTAGTACAAGTACTGCCTTATTTCTAAACCAGGGCTCGAGCACAAAGTTCTGCCAACATGCACTGTTAGGTTATTGAGCACAATAATTACCTCCTAAGAAAGAGATTATGGTTCCACTCATGTCTGTTGGTTTGTTTGTTAGCAGGATTATTCAAAAAGTTATGAACCAATTTTGATGCAACTTGGTAGACGCGTGGGGCATGGCACAGGGAAGAACCAAATAAATTATTTTTTAACTGTGAGATAGGACGTTTAATATTTTTTGTCAATTTCTTCTAAAGTAATACAGGAATCGCAATGATTTCTGATACCATGAGGCAGTTGAATCACCATCTGACAGACACGACTGTGTGTTAAGTTTTCCTTTTTTAATTCAATCCAAGTCACATTAACAAGTTATATCATAGCAGTCCTGAACAGACACATTCAAAGTAGCTTGCAGTAATGACTCTTCATCATCAAAATGCATTAATAAAATAAAACCTCAGGGAGAGGAGGATAGAAAAAGACAGGAAGAACAGAACAGAGACAACAGCGATGGTCCACAGACAACAAGCCATCAGAAAGACGCTACTGCTCTGTTTCAGAGTACACAAGTCTCTCGTCTTAGGCTCACAGCTGGACAAACTGTTGTAAGCAGGCAGCAGGACAATAAATACAAGCTCATCTATTACAAGTTTTGATTTTTTTTAAAGACTGAAATAAAAAAAAAAAAGAAAAATCACTTATTTGAAGTCAGTTATTGGGAATAAAAAGAGGAAAGGGGATCAAGGTTTTAAGTATCGTATGTGTAAAGTGAACATATTTGAGTTGTGGATGATAAATAAAACCATCTTTAATATGTCAAAAATAAGGGAAATTTGAAAAAGGCAATTTTGTTGTATTGTTTACAATAAGTCATTTGCAGCTGTAACTACAATTAAAGTTTATATGTTTACTAGGTATTACTGTGGTCATAAAAAATATATATAAAAAAACTCTAATAGGGATAAGTGCGGCTCAACATATTTCATATCAGGCCTTTAAAAATAAATTCCTTCTACTGCCTCTGGTTCAGTTACCATTTGTAATGTAATTCACAGTCACAGAAAAAAGCAAACAAACCCAGCAAAAACTCAAGAATCACATAAAGAACATATAGGCTCCCTTGCCCCACAAGTGGTAAACTCAAAACATAAATACATTTTAAGGGGAGCAAGTCAGTAACATGTTTGCTTAGACATTCTCAGATACCAGCTTTGTATAAGTAACAGCATGGTTTCCCTCATACATGTGCAGTGACAGTAATCTTAATACTTTTCCACGGTGCAAACTGTTTTAGTCATTCAAATCTCTACAATGCTTGCAAGTCCAAAAAAGTCTGAGTTAAACTTCCAGAACCCTGAGACGGAGCAGAAATGTAGGTCTACAAACTGATTTCCAGCAACAAATTGAGCTCTTACAGTACATAAAAATATGGGCAGGAGGACAGATTCTAGTATTGTGATCCCCAATTTCCTCTGTACTCCCATTAATAACAAAATATATATGAATCTAATCATATTAACAAAACTGAGCTACAATACTGCAAACTATAAAGTTGATTTTAAAAAAAGATCTAAAGTGCAAGCACAAATACAATTTATGTGACAAAGTAGTAATTTAGGGAAAACTATAAAAGCTAAATAAATGTGTTTTACGTGCGTACAGTCTGGAGTTTTTGAGTGATTTGGCCCGTCATGTGGTGGTGAAATCACCTCAAGGCCCAACACACTAACACCTTTGCTTAGTTCAACCTGCACGACAAACAATGCTGGGAGACTAAACAGGTTAAAAACAAACAAAAAAAAAAAAACCAAAACAAAACAAAAAAACGGTGTTTGGAAACTATAATCGGTGCTTCTGATTGTGACAAGATTGTCTATACATTCTCTCTTTACATCATAAAAATTATATAGATTCAAGGCTATTGGTTTCCTTATGAAATCTGCATTTTGTTTCTAAGCAGTCAACGCAGCAATAATAGTAATAATATAAACAAATTCTTTACACTGTGTTGGAGGAATACAGCACAACACAATGTCAGTATTATACAAAGAAAATAAGTGTCTCATTTGTAACAATTGATACAATCTGCAGAGGAGATCTTTGTCATGGCAGTGAAAATAAAAATCATTCATGTACGTATATCTAAAAATTCACAAAATGCCCAGCATTCGGAATATTCAAAATACATATTAGAACTCTTCAAAAGGATTCCTCTTGAGAAGGCTAAAGAGATGTAAAGTATTGCTTCGCTGAAAGCCATGACAGGGATACATAAGTGCACGGTCATGGATCTGATGAGAATGAAATGCTTGCAGTGCTGATGGACATTATGAAGTTTTAGTATACAAAATATGAAACTATAAACTGATTTAAACCATGAATACAGGGACCCCAACTACAATTTGCAAAAGATTAATAATGTATACTAAATTTCATGCCATCTGCAGTATTGACGTATCGCTTCCCTTTAAGTTTTCTTTTAAATGCAAAATTATGTAAAGCACAGTTCAAACTTGGTTACAGCATAAAGGTTCCATTTTTAGAGTCTTGAGTTACTTTAGTCTACTTTCAGAAACAACAAAGAAGAAATTATGATTAATAATTCAATTATTGGCAAATGACTGAAATGAGCAGTGTTATAATTACATACTAAAATTACAGTTTCTCTAAACACACCAAAAAGTGTGAGTTGATTGTAATTTTACATTTGTGGCAAAAGTTTCTTTAAACAAAATGAATAACACTAAGATTTGGGCAAACAAAAAACTGGAACTATCTAAGTTTTAAAGAGGTGATTCGGTCTTAAATTCAACAATATAACTTAATCATTAGCAATGAAACAATAAATTAAAAATTTCCACTATTTGACAAAGTTTAGCTCACAGATAGTGAATAGTTTGAGCAAATAAAATCAATATCAGTTACTAGTTAGAAATGAGCCAATTAATCAGCAATTCCATTTGGGTATTCGAATATGATTAGGAGATCAGAAAAGCTTTGATTTCTTAATATATGAGTTTGTTGGTGAGTAAAAAACTTTGAATGACTAAAGGGCTAATGTGTGATTATTACATCCTCCAAAACATACAAGATCATGAGGAATTCCCCCTAACAGATTGAGGAATAGTAAGCAGAGAGACAAGCAGGAATGGTTAAAAGATGTGTCGCAATGTCAGCAAAAGGGGAAGAAGTCCGATCTTACCTTTGGAAAAACAATGACCAGCTAAACGCCAAACAGCATGTGCTTTCATTGATCACACAGTGATATCTCCTCTTAAAGCCTTCACACCACTGATTTGAAAAGGACAGTACAAGTATACCAGCTGATTTTTGGTCCACGTTGTGTAATTAGTAAGGTGTGTGTGTGAATGAGGAATGATTCGACAGCAGAGTAGTGATGTCGTAAGGAAAAAGACATGCACGTAACCCAGTGAATGTCAAAAACTGACATCATACAAGTTCATACAAATTTCCTTGAACCCTGAGCTAAATCAAAGTTATCATTATATATTTATAACAGGCTCATACTTATGACGATTCACATACACAGACCTGAGTTCACCTCAAAAGTGACTCGTGAAGATAATCGCTTCACGTGTTCAAATCATTGTCACTGGCTCTCTCAGGTCTTCCTTCCTTTGATAAATACTCACTGCTCAAAATAATGTACAAGCCCATGCATTCTGCACTTTCTTTTAAAAAGGCAGCTAAAATTAAAGAGAATAAATAGGTCAAAGTTACAAATAAAAGCAGAGAATCAAACACTGATTTCACTAAAAAGGAAGTTCACTTTACTGTCCAGGGCTTGTTCCTTTTCTGGCTTCTCTCTTAATAACATGCACAGTCAGTACCATGTTATAAGGAAAAGGAGAAAAATAAACAAAAGAAAATAAAATTATTCGCCCCAGAAATTTGAATAAGTGCTTGCCCTTCAACTTTCAAGCATTCTATCAGAAAAAGCGTCGTTTGGCATTTTGAAGATCTTTAATATGAACAAATAAAAAAAGGGAATTAAACTCTTTCCAGACTGAAAATAAACTCTGAAAGTTTTATGACACAATACTAATAAAAACTGGTAAGGTAAACATCCTCCTTTTTGGAGTTGGGGTTACTGACCTGCTAACTTTCCCCTTCCCTCACACAATCCCTCCACTCTCTCACCAGGAGAGATGTTGGTTTTATATACCACACCATTTAAAAAAAAAAAAAAAAAAAAAAAAAAAACATTTCAGTTGTGTTTCTTGAGGAGTCCGTCTAATGTGCCGTCATGGTCGCTGGGGCTGAAGTCTGGGCAGATGCCGTTGGCTGTTTTGGTTGTGGCAGTGTTCTCTGTCTGGTCGCTGCAGTAGGGGGCACTGTGGAGGCCTGCATTTTCTGAGTGCAGGTACTCCTCAGCAAAGTCTGGGTGCTGTTCCACAAAGCTTCTGAACTTGTCTGCACAGACAACACCACAACGGGGCAGCAGAGACAAAGGCGGTGTTAATAGTGGCAGATTGGACTTGAAACCTAAGTGGCTCGTTTAGCTTTAATGATTAAAAATTTCAATGATACTACATGTTTGTTTTTTTTTTAGCACAAAATTATGCCAATGCTATTACATAAGATAAGAAGGAAGACACATGACAAAAATGAAACAACTAGTGCCACTGTCTATATAAGGATGCATGTTTCGATCATATTTATTGTATAGTGGGAATAGAAAGCTAATCTCAAATTCGTGTTCTAATTTCCCCCTTTTGTTTTTCAAGCAAATACTAGAGAAAAATGGAAGAATTGAATGATATCCAAGTGTGTTTAAGAAGCACTTTTGAGGTACAGAAACTAGAAAAGCAAAAAAAAAAAAAAAAAAAAAAAAAAAAATTAAATGAAAAAAACATTGTGAGCAGATTTAAACTTCTGCTTTGCAATATAATACTTTAAAATTTTTAAATTATGATTGTTAACTGTTGTAATGTAACTAACACAGTGGCAAGAAAAATTATGTGAACCCTTTGAAATTTCCTAGTTTTCTGCATGAATTGTCATAAAATGTGATCTGATCTGCATCTAAGTCACCAGTATAGACAAACACAATGTGCTTAACCTATTACCACACAAACAATTATAATATTTCATTCCTTTATTGAACGCAGCCATTAAACATTCACAGTGTTGCTGGAAAAAGTAAGTGAACCCTTAGGCTAATGACTCCAAAAAGAGCTAACTGGAGTCACGAGTTAGCAAACCTGAAGTCCAATCAATGAAACGAGATTTGAGCCATGTGTAGAGCTACTTTGACTTATAAAAAACACTCAAACTTTTTGAGTTTGCCTATTCACAAGAAGCATCTGCTGATGTGAACCATGCCTTGCAAAAAAGACTTTTGATCAAGAATTGTTGATTTGCATAAGACTGGAAGGGGTTACAAAGTAATCTCCAAGACTTTAGGTATTCATCAGTCCACAGTTAGACAAACTGTCCACAAATGGAGACGATTTAGTATGGCTACTCTCTCTAGAAGTGGGCGCCCAGCCAAGTTGACTCCAAAGGCACAACACAGATTGCTCAGTGAGGTAAAAAAGAACCCTAGAGTAACAGCTAAAGGCTTGAAGGAGTCATTGGAACAGCTTAACATCTCTGTTCATGAGTCTACCATACGCAAAAGATTGAACAAGCATGGTGTCCATGGCAGGACACCACGGAGGAAGCCGCTGCTTTCCAAAAAAACATCACTGCACGCCTGAAGTTTGCCAAAGAGCACATTGACACTCCACAACACTACTGGGAAATGTTTTATGGACTGATGAAACTAAGGTTGAATTGTTGGGGAGGAACACGCAGCACTACATATGGCGTAAAAAGGGCACCGCATACCAACATGAGAACATCATCCCCACGGTGAAGTATGGTGGAGGGAGCATCATGATTTGGGGCTGCTTTGCTGCCTCAGGGCCTGGACCACTTGCCATCATCGAGGGGAAAATGAATTCCCAAGTTTATCAAGGTATCCTACAGGATAATGTCAGGGTGGCTGTCTGCCAGCTGAAGCTCAGTAGAAGTTGGGTGATGTAGCAGGACAATGACCCTCAACATTGAAGTAAATCTACTACAGAATGGCTTCAAAAAAAGAAAATTCACCTTTTAGAGTGGCCCAGTCAGAGCCCAGACCTGAATCCAATAGAGATGCTGTGGAATGACCTCAAGAGAGGCGTTCACACTAGACATCCTAAGAATATGGCTAAGCTGAAGCAGTTCTGTAAGGAAGAATGGTCCAAAATTCCTCCTGAACATTGTGCAGGTCTGATCAGCAGCTACCAGAAGTGCTTGGTTGAGGTTATTGCTGCTGTCAAAAAGGAGCCATTGGAGAGAAAGGAGAAAGAAGGAAATTAGGGAAAATGGAGTCAAAGGCTCCGACGACAGGCACACCCACACTCAGCACACTCAGAAAGAGGAAGGAGCATGAGGCCTGATGTCAAAGGTCGAGACAGAAATGGTGCTGAAAAAGTTCATCAACAAGTTACTAAAAATGAGTCGCAAAAACACGGAAAAAAGCAAGGGAAGACGACAAGGTCAGAAGAAGGGCCTAGAAAAAATGAGGGGAAAATAAAAATGAAGGACGGAGTCCAGGAAGACATATTCGATCCTGACAATGAGCCGTTGTTAAACGTGTTAATAGATGAAATTTCAGTGGAAGATCTTGGCATTACAGCGACAAGTGTCAAACAGCTGTATGAAGAGGTGCAAAAGGTGGAGAGAACCTGGGAAGAACCTTCTGAAGTTGAAAAAGCNAGCTGTATGAAGAGGTGCAAAAGGTGGAGAGAACCTGGGAAGAACCTTCTGAAGTTGAAAAAGCTGAGTAAACTTGAGAGCACGTTCAAGCTATCAGAAAGTTTACTCTCTGCAAGTGTGTTCGAATGTCTGGCAGGAGAAGAGAATCCCAGTGAAATGATCGACCTGAAGAAGAAGAAGATCCATCATCTGTTCTACTACCTGTCCGGGAGGTCATAGAAGAAAGGTCACTACCTGTGTCGCTGCCTGTTCAGGAGGGAGAAGGATCGCAACCAAGAGAGGAAGAGAGACCACCGCCTGTTCAAGAGATGTATGAATCATCAGGATCGTCAGACCACAGGAAAGGAGGAAAGAGAGCATGGGCAGAAAAGGCTGGAGAATGCAGTAAGAAAAGAAGAATTATAATTAAACGTTGATTTACTATTGATTCATATAGCTGTAAAAGAATGATTAAATAACTAACGTTAATGATAAATAAGTATGTGTGTGGTTAACATAAATTGAGAATGTTGCTACCTCATTTCTGTGAAAGTAATAAGGGTTTTGAGCTTACAGGTTTCACTGATGAGTGAAGAAAGATGTGCTACACGCCTGTATACAATGTGTGTGAATAAAATGTGAAATGGGGTGAGAAGTGAGTGCTTTGATGAGAAATAAAATCAAGAAAAGCACTTAATAATGAAGCAGTAACAATTATGGAATGATATGTGATGAAATCAAGTAATCATGTTTTAAAGTAATCTTGAGTACACTTACAATGTATTTTAAATCAAGTAACTATGATTTGAGTGATTTTTGATGCATTTATGTTGTGTATTAAATTGAAGTGAACATGATCTATGTGACTTTTGATGCAGTTGTAGCTGAATGACCAGTATTGGGTGCGGTGCTGATTATTGAGTGATTTTTGCTGATCATGTAACTGAAAATTTCAATAACAGGAAACAGCTTGAGTGGAAGAGTACCTAAGTTCCTTAAACCAGGCTAGGAGACGTTAAGGGTGTTTTCCATTANTACTTTTGCTCTCTTATTGGACAATTATTATCTCACCTATGTTGTTCAACATTATTGCTTGAGTGGAAGAGTACCTAAGTTCCTTAAACCAGGCTAGGAGACGTTAAGGGTGGTTTCCATTAGTAAGCAATAATGTTGAACAACATAGGTGAGATAATAATTGTCCAATAAGAGAGCAAAAGTAGTAAAATTACAACTGTGATTGGTTCAATAACTTTGACGATATAGAAGCCGAACCAATGTGGTTGAGTTGTGAAAATGATGTCATGAGTAGCATAAAAAGTAAAGTTTTAGCGTTTTTAGGAGAGGAACCTTCCAGAGGCACGGGGGGACCCTGCCCGACAAATCATCCTACAGGGGATGAGAAAGCATCAAGAAAAGAAGACCCAAAATGGGCGACGAAAAATAACTCCGCAGATCTCCGGAGGGAGATTGCGGTGTTTTTGCTCTTTTCCTTAAAGGACTTTTGAGGTCAAAGGTCTAGTTTGAGAAGAAGAGTTTTTGAAAGGTGAGATTGGAATTTAAGAGTATTTTTTCCCTTTTTATGGGTAAGATGATTTTTATGTGTGATTTTATTGAAGTGATTTTGAAGTATTTTCAGTGATTTTGAAATGATTTCTTGTATTTTTGATCTTTTTTCTAAATTCTTGATATTGCTGCTTTTGATCAATTTTTGCTGTATGCTTGAGCAACTGCAAATAAAAATAACTCCTTGTAGTTAAAGTACCAGTCTTTTATCCTTTTTGATTGGTTCTTTTTGACAATTTTGAGTATTTTTAGCCTCTCCTTGATGATTTAAAATAACACAGTCAGTGTATGAAGTATTTATGAATTACATATGGGTTTCTGAAAGGTTAACTTGGACCCAATGATGATTAAACAGCACCTTAGCAGGAAAAGTATACTTATTGCTAAAATTTATTCTCACAACTATAACAACTGTTGCATATAAGAAGAATAGCTGTTGTTAACTAAAGTTCATACAGTAATGTTAATGGGACGGGCCATGTCTTAATTGAAGCTGTATGTGAAATTAGTGAGGCTTTAGGATGAAGACAGTTAGTGAGTGAGATGAATATTCTTCAAACTAGCCTTGAATCATAAGACTAGAATTCTACAATTTGAGATGATGTGGACTGGTCTAGATCACCTTGGTGTGGGGCTAGCCTAGGCTACCTGTATTGGGGTCTCAGGGTAACACTGCCAAAGGAGGTTCGACCAGTTATTAAATCCAGGGTTCACTTACTTTTTCCAGCAGCACTGTGAATGTTTAATGGCTGTGTTCAATAAAGACATGAAATATTATAACTGTTTGTGTGGTATTAGGTTAAGCACATTGTGTTTGCCTATACTTGTGACTTAGATGCAGATCAGATCACATTTTATGACCAATTCATGCAGAAAACTAGGAAATTTCAAAGGGTTCACATACTTTTTCTTGCCACTGTAAAACCTAGGCCAAATGTTAAAGTAAATGAAGGGAAACTACTTTAATGTAATTATAAATCTTGGGAATAGATGCAGTTCAGAAATAGTGAAGTGCACAGTAGTCCTCACATTTTAAATATACTTTCAAAATCATTGGAAATGTTTATTTTATTTTTATTAAGATTCTTACCAAATTTAATCTTCCCTGTGTCTTCGGTGTCGATGGCAGCAAACAGCTGTGACATGCTGAGGTCTGCAATTCCTAACGCGGTCTTCAGAATTATCGCCAACTCCATCTCTGTGATGGCGCCGTCCTCCTCTGCCTCAAACATCTAGAGAGGACACAGTATGAGGACATGCAGATGCCATCTCCTTGACTTTGCATTTAGGCGTGTGACTCTGACACTTTTGGCAGGCAAAGTAAAATCCATGCAGTCTTTCAGTGGATGTCTGACATAATACAGGATATAAATAATACATGTGTACTGAAAGGGTTTCATGAGCCTTAAGGTCATGAACTATTTGCTTTTCACACAGCAAGTCATATGATAAATTAATATATCTCATCTCAGGATATGAAATGCAGATCTGTGCAAAGACAGGTGTAAAAGAGGGAGCGCTGAACAATTAGAACACAAGAGCAACATGTGACACATGCATCAGCGAGTGGAACAGACATTCATATTTTTAAACCTGCGTTACGAAGAGAATTTTACACAATGCAAATTCATTACTGTGCTATAAATGTCGAGCTAATCAGAAATGAGCATGAAGAGCTCTGTTCTGCCTGGAGGCTGGATGAGCATGAAGCCTGGAACACAACATACCTTAAAGGCCAATTTCATCGTTTCCAGAGTTTTGGCAGGTCTGCATACAACAGATAAGGCGATCACATATTCTCTGACATCTATGAAGTTTTCTTCATGCTGGAAAAAAGAAAGAAATCACTGTGCTATGAAAGAGGAGAGTGAGAGTGTGAGCACGAGAACATGCTGCAATAACACTATGAATGTATACTATGTTCTATTTGGATTAGTAAATGAAAAGAAGGTAATTATGGAGTGATATAAAGATATTTACTAAAAAAAAAATAACAAAATGCATGCCTGTGCACGTATCACAATATCCCTCAGCGCTTACCTCATCAAACAGAGCAAACATGTCTCGCAGCATGTCTGAGACAGGCACATCCAGGTAATGAGCAAAGCCGTCCAAGCTGAGCTTGTCACCATCCATCTTCCTGGCTCTGTTCCCATATTCCTGCAAAACCTTCTCTATGTTTCGAGGTTTCAGCCTAAAACAGTGAAGGATGTCAGTTAAAAGCTTGGTTAAAGTGGCATAATGTTAAGAAGTATGTACAGAAAACATATATACAACACACCAAAAACCCTAAATGTGGGCAGTTTAAACAATGCAGCCAGAATATAGCTGAGTTTGATATGCTTCAGAGATGTCAAAGAAATGCAGCAAGCGTGAAAACCTTGAAATGATGGTGCTCTACACTTGGTAATATATGTATCTGAGTTTCTTGGGAGAGTATGAGTTGCCTGTCTCATCCTTTCACATGCCAATTTTACTGTTTTGTTCTAACAGTTATTGCAAGTTCTCTCGTTCTGATGATGGATTCTCTTAAGAACACCTCATTAAGTTCATCCTCATCCTTCCTAAAGGTCTCCAGCTGGAGGTGACAGACTTGGTAGGTCAGACAGGCCCATAAACAGTATTTTCAACATGCTAACTTGTTTTGAGATTTATTTTGTTTATTTGTGTTAGACTGTTGCAGGATTATTACCTCAGACAAAGACGGAAAGTTTTTAGCATCCTATTTGGTTGTTAAAAAACAGGATATCTTAAAAATTTAAGAGATGTCAATTAAATTCCACTGAAAGTTAAGTCAAAGATTAAGTGGTTATTTTATGGTGCAGATTCAAAAGCAGGAAGTTTTTTTAAAGGCTTTCTTAATATTATGAGATGGATTATGATGATGCATACATGGGGAGGTTTTAGCGACTCACCCCAGTCTCCGGACGAGCTTGGCAAACTCGAGCAGACAGGTGTCGACTGGCAATTTCAGCTGGCCTTCTGCCATGGCCAGCTGGCAGTCTTCAAATGAGTAGTCTGTGGTGGGAACGCCCAGGGCCCTGAATGCAACACAGAGGAGACAAAGAGGTGACATCAGTCTGTGCAAGTCTGCACAGCTTAAACTTTATAAGGCCAAAACATAAACACTACAGACTAGAAGTTTGAGGCCAACCCCAGATTTAGCATGATCAGACTGTACCAAGTTAATTCCAAAATGATGTGGGAGAAGGCAGACAGCAGGCTACTGAATAGAATGTTAAAACACATAAGCAAGGGAGTTTGGGCAAGGGAGTTGAAACACAACTGGTGTGCCAGTGCACTAATACAGACTGGACATGCCTTCATTAAAAATAATTTCTTAAGCCATATTTCTTAAGCCAAGAACTGACAAATTCTTCTTGAAAACTAATTAGTTACATTTATTTTATTTATTTATATATTTAAAAGGGACCATGTACAATGTTAAACATAAATGTTGCCATTTGATGTACTGTACCAGAGTTAGCTTTGAGCTAATTTTCATCTGCAGTCTCTCAGCAGGTCACATGTGAAAAAGAATCCATATAAAAACTAAGACTAGTTACATTAAAAAACATACAGGACAAATAACAATTCACTACTAACTGTAAAGGAATAACACAGCTAAGATACAACCCAGATTTAAAACAAGCAAAGCAGGTAAAGTGCAAAGAGTCCAGTAAGTCCAGCGTCAGCTTTAAGCCAAGTTTTCAATTTGGCTTTAAAACTGGTTAAGGAACTGCAACTCCTGATGTCCTTGGGCAGAGAGTTCCACTGAGACGAAAAGGCTGTGAAAGTTTTGACTCAGTGGAACTCTCCTGACGACATCAGGAGTTGCAGTTCCTTAACCAGTTTTCATCAACAACAATAAACAGCAACCACTGGCTACATTATATATTTTTGTCATTTCCTGTGCAATAAATTATAAAACAAACAGTGTATTGATGATTTTTTTTTTTAAATCTGGGGGTGGCCTCAAACTTCTGGCCTGTAGTGTATGTAGAGACAATACAGCTATTTTGTCCTATTCTTGGCTCAAAACACAGAAGCAATGGTGAGCAAAAATGCAGATAGTCGCGTTTATTTGCAGAACAGAAATAGAACAGAGGTAGCAGCTATAACCTGAGAGACATGAGTACAGAATAAGAGAAACAGTATAGTAGGCTGTGTGACAACGTGAACACTTCCTCTTAAAATAATTTGGGTCAAGTAGATGATGTGCAAACCAAATGAAGCACTGAGTTGTAGTTTTGCCTTTTGTGCATTCATAAGGTAAGTAAGGTGCTAAATGTCACATGAACAGTAAATTTGAACTTACTTAGCCATGACACATCTCACATTGATAGCAAAGAGAGCAGGGTTCTTTTTCTCCTCCTCTGATGGCGTGTAGATAGGAAGGTACTGCAGAGAGCAGAAAATTAGTCTGAATCAGCCAAAACTCAGACATCATAAGTGAAGTCTTTATTGTACGGATGCATTATTAAAAAGTGTTTACAAAATATACATTGGGTGTGATTATTAATGCCCTTGCAGGTAACTTAGAAGCCTTTTTATTTGCACAAATAAAGTGATAAAACAGAGAAAGGAGAAAAATATGAGGCTGGTGGCAGGAAAAAGGCCAAACCAGCATTTAAAACAGCTTTGAGAACGAAAGCAGCTGCATTTCACAAACTGTGTATTTAATAATTTAGAACCATTCTCTTTAGCAATTATAAGAAATCCTGCAAACTAAAAAATAAACAAGACCAAAAACAAAAACTTCCTCAGTGCAGTGGTCATCATGGCTACATACCTCGATCTCAAACTCATTGTGCAACTGGCAGAGTGTCAGCCACAAGATTTCAAACCTGTAAACAAGGACAACATCAACAACAATAAACAACAACCACTGGCAGGTTTACAGGCACTTATCTGCCATTTACTGCTTCACACACCTGGATTTAAGCAGTTTCTACCACGTTGCCTTGCAGCTCCTCTCAAGGTCTGGACAGGGCACGTCAATGAACTGTGTGATCTTGAGGCCTCTCTGAACGTTTTTTTTTTTTTTTTTTTTATGGGTTCCAGTCGGGGTTTTGGCTTAGCCACAAATATTCTGAGACTTGCTAAAGCTGCTTCGTCTGTTTTCGCTGTGTGCTTTCACTGTTGTTATTTGTAACACCATCTGATAAAGATTCTATCACTGCATGTGGGCATCACGTGTACTACACTATTTTATCACACTCATACACAAACATAACCCCATTCTACTGTTGCCACTGTAATGCTTTCAGCACACAAATAATTCATGAATTTCCCATCTAGGTCAAGAAGTGCAAACATCAAGCTCTTAAGTGACATTTATTATAATTTCAATCTTGAGCCAATTAATTCTACACTGTAACTACACTACAGGTTATTTGATTTGATTTGATTTTCTTCCTCATGATTTTTAAATGTTGCTTTATTTTGTTCTTATTGTCTTTTAAATATTGTGTTACTGCATTTTGTCTTATGAAAAGCACTTTGAATTGCCTTTGTCTTTGAATTGTGCTATATATATATAAATTTGCCTGGCCTTATGACTGAGAAAATGGAGATGTAATCACACTGTCTTGTCTTGCTTTGCCTGTATGCAGCTCTTGCTTGATAAAGGGTGATGGTTCCTGCATCAAAAATGCCACCCGTTTTAAAGGCTGGCATTATAGTGACTTTTTACAGAACACTATAGTGATTTTCCCACTATTTCTACACATAAAAGTGATGGAAAAATACAATGAACACTCAGGATTTTTACAGCATGTTTTATTTATCTCCCTTTGAGCAGAAAAACATGGTGCTTATCAGTAAAGATTAGTGACAGTGTGGTTTGCTAAGCACGAGCCAGTTGCTGTCATTACTCTCCCTGTGGTTGCGTTGATGTTTTTTTTTTTTTTTTTTNTTTTTTTTTTTTTTTTGTAAATACTTTTTTCTTCATTTGTAAATGAATGTTTATTGTCAAGTAATGCCACTTATGACTATTCATATATTTTTTTAATCTTAGCACTATTTCTACAGTTAGTGACTCAGGCCAGACCAGAAAAGGTCAAACCTTCAGCCGTTATTCCAAAATGCAGCACCACCATCTGCTTAGTTGGTTAAAAGCTGGTTTGCCTGACAAGTAGAGAAGATTTAAAACCCTTTCACCAAATTTGACTGCCCTTGGGCTTTGTTTCCGAGAATCGGATCACTTTGAGAAAAAAAAAAATTAATTTAGCTGTGCATGCGAGTCACATTTTGGCTAACTGACAGATCTCTGTAGTGATTTTGTTCTGCTTAACTAAGACGGGAAGACAGCCATCAGCAATCAGAGACCCACCATAATGTTGGAAAATAAATCAAAAGAGGACATGCAGTTGCACTCTCACAACACTACAGAGAGATAACGAAGCAGTATTTCTCCTACAGTCATAACTAAATTGCTTCAAGTCTATTTGAGTCGTCATTATGGTGATTCTGGTTTGGACCAGAAGGCTCAACTCTGCATTTGGGATTAGTTTGGGATTCGAGTTTGACCATGTAACCAAATCACAACTTTTACTAAAATGTATAATACTACAAGTCATAGTCTGTCCATAAGCCCTGTGCAAGGAAATCCAGTTTGCATATAGTGTTGAAGGGTAAAGAAAGTTTTGTTTGCTTTGTGGCTGCATCACATGAAACAACAGCCCAGTGGGCAACTCTGGTGTTTCAACATTGCTGATATCGTCTGAACATCATTTAAATTGCCTCTCAATGCTGCAGTGGGCAACAACATCTAGAAACATATGGTCTTTATTGTCAAGTTTGAGACTGATTTGAGTATAAGCATTTGACCCATGAGAGGGATCCTGTACCAAAATTAACCTCAGCAGCACTGGGAGATGATGCAAACCTGGTGATGTTGGCAACTTAACTGCACAAATTCACCTAAGGAAGATTCTGCTGCCAAGTACTGATGATGGAGTCATAACAACTGTTTGGCTTTTACCTGAAAAAGGCTGGGAATGTAGAATCTGTTTCTATCTTAACAAGCTAAAAGTAACCAGATCACAGCACATCTATCTATCTATTAAGGACAAAAATCAAATAAATGTAGTACTTACACTCCAGGGCCCTGCCATGTCCATGTGATTGTGTCCTGTACAATAAATAAATAAATAAAAATAAATCATGAAGTATTTCCTTATACATTTTAGACCAGTCTCTAACTTGAGTTCACTTTCCATTAGGACAGGACACCTTTCTCACTTGTATACTAAAAAGAAAAACAGATTACTATGGGTAATCAAATTACAGTAAGGAATCAGTTTTTAAGAAATTAAGTTTGTTCCTTAGTCTGGCTACTTTAAAACCCCAGTTTAAATATAGGAGTCAGTAACCAAATTGCCAAGATGACACATTAAGGTTAGGTTGTATTGGACTTCAGATTTGATTTTACATACAATTATGTACACAGTAATCAGAATCTTGCATGGAGACAGAATGAAACTCAATGCTTCAGAACCACGGGAAGAGACAGAGACAGACTGTGTCTTATGGTTCTAAATCGTGGTCCTCAAGTCCCTAAAGTATAAATATGCAGTGTGATGGTACTTAAGGACCAGGATTTGGCCTTGATAGTGTGTGTAGTTCTCCTAGCACTGCATATTTTCCAAGAATCTGCTGCTTCATCAAGAGTTGGTGCCTCCCAGCTCTGAATTGGCTAAAGACACCAAAGAACCATCATATAACAGATTGGTATACAATATAATAAACTGTGGTACTGAGGGCCATTAATAAGACATGTTGTGTCCAAATTTGGGCAACATAAATCAAACCAAAATTGTAATAAATGTAATTATTTAATTTATGTTGGAAGCAATTGTAAAGCCCTTCTATGCAGTATTACTAATGTGTCCATCAAAATTCTTACCAGTTTATTTGGGTAACGGATCACTACAGGCTGCACTGGAACAGCTGGGATGAAGGCCCCTATAGAGAACAAATAATATTTAAGATATCAGAATCAGCCATATTAACATCTACAGAATATACTCATTACTATACATACAGATCAAAAGTACACAGATCAGGACTGATTACAGATTTAAGAAAATACACAAAAAATGTTGTAATATGCAAATATAAATATCATCAGCCAGAATTCTCTATGCCAAGTAAAGAGATTTTAAAAATTGGGAAAAATAAGAACCTATGACTAGCAAGTGCTAAGTTCTGTGACAGCTTTTGAAAAAATGGTTCTGATGCTGACTATTACTGACTACTGACTATTCTGATGCTGACTATTACTGACTATTACTACTTTATGCTGACTATTTCTAATATTGCAAACATTAAGCACAAAGTTGCTAGCAACATACATTTAATTGTAGTTTTGACCTTCTAAATCCTAAATTTAAACTTTCACATATCAGTTGTGACTATATTCAATTTCCATTCATTTGTTTCTATCACTAACTCAGTGTGCCACTTCAATACTTGAAAAACTCAAAATGACCTCTAGACTGGGTGTGATAAAGATTATCAGAGCATCTTATGGATAAATTAATTGCTTGCACCATGATTTTTAAAAAAGAAAAGAGGTTGATCAAAATGTTTTACCTGGCTTGAAGGTGATTAGGCAGGATCTATTGGTGCATGTTCCCTCTGGAAATATCATTATCTGTAGGAAAGAGAGGAAAAGGTTTACATATCAGAAAAATGGTCTTTTCTGCTAGGTAGTACTATGCATTTTCTACATATAACACATATATATGTATATATGTTGTATATATATATGTTCATATATATGTTGTTGTATTTGAAGACACCATTTTAAATGGCATCTGTCTACAGTTTACCTGAGGCCATTCCCCACCAGAGTGGGCTCTGCGTTTGATCTCCTCCACCGTCTTTTTTCTGGAGTCCTGGTTGGACCGTGATACAAACACTGGCCTGATGAATTTTATCAAAGCTGGAAGCAAACAAAGAGAGAAAGAGAATAAGGGAAATACAAAATAAATGAGAAAAATTATTCTTTTATGTTTTTTTTCAGTTAAGCCAAAAAAAATAAAAAAATAAAAAAAGCTCTACACTGCTCTAAACAAGTAATTATTTGGTAATAAACACCTGAAAACAACCTGATGGATTTAATGTAAGTGTTGTTAACTGCTGGCAGGTCACCCTGTCCTCTTTCTCCTTTAGCTCAGTTCATGATATTAGTAAACAAGGTGCTTATCTGCAAATCACTCCAATCAGCTACACAGCAGAAATACTGCAAGACTGTGATTCACAAATAGTACTAAAAAAAATTGTTTCAGATGGTATTCTTACATTCTTTGTCAGAGCCTAAAAGACACAAATGAGACAAAACTGATTATGAAGAGTGATACTAACTTAAGATGACAAAGGATGACACTAACAGAAGTAGAGAGGAACTCATCCCAACTCTAAGCTGTGTGCCAGCGAGAAAGGATTAGAGCCCCAGCTAGTCTCAGATACACTCCACACACGTCACTGTGGCCCAATCAGGACTTAATGCTGATCTGGATTTCACTCATTTGGACAGCCACTGATGCCTAGTTCCTACTGCAGGGTAAATAGCACTAGTCAAAGTTAAGATGAATAGATATATAACTGATTAGCTTTATTTAATATTTTTAGAACAGCTCAGGTACAGGGAGAGTACACACTTAGAATAACACCACACAATAACATAAATGCTAAGTTTTGATACTGTATATGCATCGTTTGTGTTGCTTAAGTTCCTTCTGGACTGCGTACCAGTGACAAAAAGAAAATTTGCCATTGGATGAAAGCATTCAAATATGACTTCAGTCCTGTATTATAGAAGCAAGTAGGTCTTGGTATGTTTATGTAACTTTAAGCCCATGGCCCTTGTAACAATATGCATTTAGTAAGCAAGAGAGGGAAAAGGAAGGCCAAGGCCAGGTGGCTCAGATATACTGAGCCTGTGATATGTACACAGCTCAAGTTGTTTTTAATACATGTTAGAGGTTCATCCAAACTTCAGTAAGCACCTGTCACTGAAGCTACAAACCCACTGGGCTGGCTTTTTAATGTACTATTCACCCCTGCAATATTTAAAACTGAAAAATGACCTCATCTATGCTTATACTGTATATTAATTTTTCCATTTGCTTGATAACAACAGGCAGAGCTGAGCTGAGTTGGAACAGCAATGACAGTATTATGTTCTATATTAATTTACTGTCTTTGTCTGTGTCTTTGAATTGTGTCTTTTTTTTGTTTAGAATTAAAAAAGAATTGCTTTGAATTAAATATTTCATTGATGAAAAATTTGCGCTTTGTTTTATAAACCCAAATATTAATCCGTTTTGAGCAATAAGGGTGGGCTGATGATTGATTATAAAAACACTGGCATAGATCAGAGTACAGTGGTGAAGACTTCAGGTTATAGTTCACTTCCTCACAATGCAGATCATGGTGAAAGTGGCAACAATATACGTTTGCATGCATCTGTGTCTGTTTGTTACTTACTGCCCCAGATGGGTATGTCCTTGCTCTCAGCCTTCATCACAATAGAGGACATTGTCATGGTAACTGGGATGGCATCAAAGTAAGAAGAGTGCGGTGCGAGGGTGATGATGGGTGCTTCCGCAGGCAACGCCCTTCGACCTTTAACAGTCATCCAATGGAAACCTCCAGCAAACCACATGACCCGCATGATGAGTTTCAGAACCACATCCACCACTCTGGAAGAGGAGAGCAGTGAAGTAAATACATCTCTGTCTGGTATGAATATACAGGCAACAATAACCCTGCATTTATTTAGGATTAAACAATTAACATTTATTCAATTATGTCCGAAAACAATTTAGGAATGTCACTGACAGTTCCTTCACTGGACCATCTCCCTAATTTTTTACGATCTTGGATTTACAATATCATGATAGAACTATACAAAGATCATCTTAGCATGGATCATGGCTCTTTTATTGTATTATGTATCTCCCAGCATTGTTACAGCTTTGTCTTTTTTCTTTATAACTTCCTGTTTTGCCACCTGTTGTGTGGGCATGTATGCACATGTGAGTAGAAACGCCCACCTCCTCCAGAGGCATTGAGGTTCAACGGTGGTCTCGGAGCGTCCTACTGAAGCCAGGAAGGCGAAAGGCCAAGCCAGCAGCATCATGAATGCAGCAATGAACAGACGAATGGGGAACAGTGTGACTGTCATTAATGCTATCTGTAAGAGAAAAACAGATCGAAAAAATTTAATCCAACTATCAACTAAATAAGTTCAACTAAATATGCTTACCATCTCAATTTGAGAAGAGGAAAAAGCTTTAAAACAACACAACCCACAACTGGAGAACAGAAAAGCCATTACAAGAGATAAGCTTATCAGCGGACATGGTGATATGAATGAAATGTATAAACAATAGCATTTGAATCAGGACTGATCTGAGCTGGATAGAGTCAAACTATTATCAATTTTATCTGGAAGAGAAGAAAAATTAAAGAATGAAAGAAGTCAAAGTCGAGAAGCAAAGCATTAAATAGTGTATGTGCATGCATACTGGGTATTGTGAACTTGGTTTGCATGTGCAAACATCATATCCTGGGTCACAGAAACCTAAAATTTACGATGAATATAAATAATGATAGTTAAAATGACAGGTTAAGGCAATACCATTTCCAGTCCCATGCTGCCATCATAAATGCAAAATAGGCTACCCTGAAACAATCACCACTGGCAATTCATCACAAACATGCAGAAGTGAAATGCCAGTTATTAATTTAACAGTAAGCTAGCTACCTGTTAAAAACCTTGTTTTAAGCCCACAAAGGGCCAACTAATTGTGCTGCGATGTATATAGTTTTGTCTTTCTTTGAGGCTCAGACGATACCTAATACCACGCTTTAGCTCCAGTGTTGACTGTTTACTTTACAGCTTTTTATGACTGCCTGATAGTGGCTCTTATCTTCTGTCAATATTTGTCCTGATAGGAATTGCTACTGGGGAGCGTGAAGTCTATCTCTAAAGTCCTTCCATTCATCCTGACAAAACTCATGTCGAACACAATGAGCAGGAGGTTATTAGACAAGTTGGAAACGATATTATCTTACAATGATATTGTCATATCAGTTCTATAAAAGCAAAGGAAAATGGCTTCTATGAAAATGTACCCTAGAAGAAGTATGTTTATAAAACACAAAATAACAAAAATTTGACATTTTTACACTATAAATGTGTTTTGTTGAATATAGGTGGCTTAGTGTCAAAATAATGGCAGATCATCCTACCACTGTCATCACAATGACATCTTTTCTCTTTTTTTTATCCCATCATCCACTCAGTGTATGAATTAATTATATTAAATGTTTAGCAAACTCATTTCTCTTTTCATGCAAATGTGGGATATGAGGGCTTAAACAAAATACAGAATGTACTGTACTTTTTAATACCTAAGCAGGCTTTGCTGGAAAAGGTTTAGAACGCTATTGTGATATGCATTTGTTAAAAAGGCATGCAGACCATTTCCAAAGTCTTTTAGTGGAGGTTTGAAATGCTGCATTGTTTACACTGGCTTGCGGTTATCTTCGTCTGCTCTTTTATTGGGGGGTGGCATGTCTATCTTTAAAAACAGGGATTTTCACCAGCTGTTGTCCACATGCTTTACAACGCTCTGCAGCCAGCCAAAGTGTGTATTATTTCACTCTTCCATCTTGTGCCATGGTTACATGCTGTCATGCATGTGCTGATAGAACACAAGATACAAGCAATACCAGGAACCCATCATCAAAACATTGCTCTTGGACCCGCCATAAGGAACCTTTAATGTATTACAGTGGGAGAGAGGGTTTATCAAAGCCTCATGCTAACCAGTTTTTTTTACTGGCTTCCAAACAGTGTACATAACAAGAAAATTTGAGGTTAGTGCATTAATAAAATGCTGATTTAAACGAATCTGCAGTAGATTTATGCTGCATTCTTCAACTCGACTGCACTATGAAACCAAAAGACTAACACACCTTACACAACACACTGATGCAAGTTAAGCCTAGTCTAAAAATGAGTGAGATAAAGAATGTGAGAAAGAGTGAGTGAGCAAGCAAAAGAAAGAAAGTGTGCAAGAATGAGAAACTGAACACTCAAATAATAGCTTTACCTACTTCAGCTGATGAGAGAACCTGGACCTTATTGAGATGAGCCATTAGAAATAATAGCATGACTTCAGGTGTTTTACTAAAATATCAACACATTTTGGTAAAAACTCTCCCTGCTATTTGCCATGTTAGTTAAAGGATTATATCAGTGATTTTGCATGTTTGAGCCCAATAAATACAACTTGCATACAAGTTACATTACTGACAAGAATTTTCCAAAATACTGGAGTAGCAAATATTAGAATTATTTTTCCTACCTTCCAGGCTGCCATTGGTTTCAGTTCATTCCAGTACACTACAAAAAAAAAAATCAACTTCTAGAGACTTGACACTTAAGATAAGCAATCCATCCCAGAAAACACNAAAAAAAAAAATCAACTTCTAGAGACTTGACACTTAAGATAAGCAATCCATCCCAGAAAACACAACATCTACTAAATTTTTTGTCCAAGTAAGTTTATTTGACCGGTCCAACACAAAGCTGCATGGAAGAAAATGTATGCCTCCATCAGGGAATATAGTCCCAGGAAAAGACTGTGTATACTGAGAAATTAAAATGACCGTCCCTTCCCTTCTACATTTGGACATATGTCTTAGCAGGCTAACACTGAATTGTAAGTTTGGTGTCTCACCTGAACATTTAATTAAAATAACAGGAAAGCTAAAGTAAGATTTTATGTTTTTGGAAAATGGTTGTCAGTAATGTAATATGTATGTGGGTTGTAATTATTGGGTTTAATCACACAAAATCCCCAGTATGGTCTTTTAAATGCTGCTGCTGTTGTTTATTGCAAAATCAAAACTTACTCAGGGGGCAGAATCCCTTCCTCTTTTATTGGCTTTTGTTATGAAGTATCTGTGGGAGGTCTTAGTTTCATTAAGAGCAACAGATGGAAAAGTAGAATTGATCAGAACTAAAGACAAGAACTAAATTAATAATGTATTTCTGTTTTAAAGAGAAACTTCAAATGTAGACTATGCAGAATGTGTCATGCAGGCTGTCATTTTTTGTCTCTTCATTTTTATTGTGGATTTTTCTTAATCTGCTCACAGATACCTCGTTACCAGCTATTATTTTAAATTTGTGTAACTTTGTGTAATTTTACCATTTAGCAATCGTGCATGAAACCACACTTGTGTGTCCTGCTTTGTTTCATCCAGATAGATTCCCTGTTTTTCAACCCAGCCCGTATAAACACCTTGTTAAGAACAATTTTTAGTTGTTCACAGCACAGTGTGAACAGTGGAAAATGACATTTAATGAGGTACAAGTACACTGGCCGACAAGAAACATACCAGGAGTTCAGTTTTGATGCCAATCCACAGATAAGGACTAGTGAGCTCTAGTGTGGGAAGAAACGATTGACTCATTGCTGCTTTGTCAGGATTAAAAGGGATTATCAGGCCCATTGTTGGGTTTCCCCAGTAAATCAAACAGGAATATCAATCAGGCTTGTCAAGTGCTAAACCGGGATAATTTAACATTAGCAACTAGCTTTCTGACACCTTCAGGATTTTTCTGCTCAGCTCTATGAAATCATCATGTCTGGGATGTTTGCTGATATAGTAAAATAGTAACAACATCACATCAATAGGCCAATGCCAATCAACTGCGTAGACATGTTATCTCATCACGGTGAAAACCTGCATGATTAAAGGGTTACAGAAGTTAGCTTAGCCTAGTTATTAGGATCTAAGCAAACACAGCAATCACAGTTTCACTTGTGGAAAAATATTTTGGACAGTTATCTAACGTTCACTTTCAACTCTGTAATGCTTCCTAAAAGGGACAAAAGAGTGCTTTACAGTGATAACTGGTAACTACACACCGAAACACCGACACATTCAAAGGCAATTTGTGGAGAATCTTATCTACTGCTGGCCAATGTTTGAGTCTTACTCATACACTTCTTTGTCAAAAGTCCTGTACAGTAACTTTCTTGCTGGTAAAATAATCTGAAATAATTCCCAAGACACTGAGTGGCCCATCAAGGTACAAATTTAGCTCATAATTTAAACTGTGGGTGGTGGTGGTACATGTGGGTAGTAGTTATTGCAAACATGCAACATCACCGGTTTGGTCCTTTAAGACCAGCACCCTACTTTTACAGTTTGCAGCCTGCTAGCACTGTGTAGGAGCTAAATATACAATATAACTTTCTTTCATTTCATTACCCATCTTTGGTTCACTATTTACAAGAAACTGGTCTGGTGTCCTCTCTGATTTCTTAATATAAATTATGAGTAAAAACACATATAAAAATGCCATTGTGGGGGAGATGGGTGCATTAAATAATCAACCATTTCAACCCGTTATAAAAATTCTATCATATTATTCACAGAACACAAAGTATGTTGAACAAGCTTTCATAGCAGCACATTTTGAAACCAGCCTGAATAAACATGTTAAATGTATCACTAATTAATAACCTCCTAAATGCCATCATTTTAGTCATATAAGAGGAACAAGGTCTCCTTCACATTCCCTTGGCTGAGATCCACCAGACTTTCTACCTTTTATCTCAGTCACTGTCTAAAGAGCTGGAAAGAAAGAGACAATGTGAACCTCCCTAGATCACTATTATACCTGGTAACACAATACTCAATAAAACCTGCTATGCCAGAGCAGAGTCATTCAGAAAACCAAAGCTTTTCAGTCGGAACAAATCTAATGCTGAAATACACATTAAGCAGTTCCTGTTTTGTATTAACAGGAGAAAAAAAAATTGTGCACACACAGACATGAATCAAACTACCTGTTTCTGGATCTGCGAGACAATACTATCTATCTACACTACACGTGAATCGAGCATTTTTAGTATGCATTATCCAGGGTAAATAAATGCACTATATCCTCGAATGGGTATGAACTGAAAAGCTCTTTCAGACCTCTGCTAGCTCCCCAGGTGACTTAAGTACAAGCGTATGTTTTAAAGAACCTGTACAGAGGCCAATGTATGCTACATCATGAGTCAGGCTTTATGCATGAATTAATGCAGGGACACTGACTTCTTTACCTAATTAAAATAGCCCCCAATTCATAAGCAGGCCACTTTAAAAGATCAGGTCGATTCAGTGCTCTCCAGTATAAAACAGTGGAGAGGCTTTCACTGTTTGACAGTGTAAACAATAGTTTCCATTGACTTTATCTGATAACACCAACGTTTTGAAATATTTGCATGAAACACTAGAAATACTAGAAAGTACTGTAAACTCTTGCCAGGTAATTAAGTGTTTTATTTTGTCATAACTTGTCACAGCGTGTTAGCATCAAGGCTAAATATAAAACTGGTGATTGCAAGCATGCACAGCCTGCACGTTAACACCTTTTTACAGACAAGCCTGAAAGCTCTAAATCTGATTACCAAATCCAGCGGTGGATGGCGGGTCTGGATATATGCTCTATGCTGTCACATACAAAACACAATCAAGCGGCTTTTCCAACAAAACCTGCCAACAGGACTGAACTTTAACACCTAGCATAAATATGTGAGTGCCGTAGGTGAAAAAAATCCTGAAGACTGTCAGGCTCTTCATCAGCCCTACATCCACACGTGTTACACACCCAGGCTGTGATCACAACTGTCAAAGCAAGAAAAACTAAAAACAGTGTTAACTTATAAATAAAGGGAAATTGTGGTTATTCTTATGAAACCACAAATGCTGACATAGTTTCAAAACTGGCTGCAATCTAGTTCTCATTAGCTAAAGCAACAAGCTAGGCCCATCCTACACAGGCGGCCATGCTCAAAACAGTTCTCTATTTTTTTATTTTTTTATTTATTTATTTATTTTTAACACTGTAAGCGTATTCCTGAGTGAGAAGGTTTGATTTTCGTGTGATTTGGTTCTCGTCTGAAATCAATGCTGACACTGAAATGAGGAAAAAGTGTTTTTAATACTTTTATTCATCTCAGCAGTGTCATGGTTTGGCAGTAAATCAACAAGAGAGAAAGCAACATGTATGTATGTAGCTAGTGTTAGCTGCCCGGCTAACACTAGCTCAGCTGACACCATGCAATCAGGAAAACTGCCCAATTTAATGGTTGCCTCCATGCTGCCTCACCCTAAATGCTAATATTCTACCAATAAATAAATAAAAAAAAAAAAAAGTTAACTTACATACTCAAGAGTAAAACATCAGCTGGCTTTAATGCATGACGTTAGTTACCTTTGCTTTCTCCAAAAGGGTGAATCTCAAGACGTGCACAAAAGGGTTTCTAACTGGAGGAGCCTGATCCATCTTCTTCCCATCTCCTTCCACCGCACATTGTCTGCTAATTGGCAACTTCATCCTCAAAAGTAGCGTTAGCAAATGTTGAAAAAGTAATGTTGGCCAATACTGAAATCGGGAAAAAGATTCTGGCTGCTCGGAAAGGAAGAATCTTGACTTGTAACGTAAATTCCCTTATCTGTTTTGCACGGTGGCTAATTGCTGTGGCAGTGCAAGTCATTAATGTTATCTTCCTTTCACAGACACCATGGAGGATAAAGCTTAGCTTAAGAATTAGCTCGGGATATTTGAAGTCGCTAGTATCTCTCTGCGTGCAGGACTCTGAACGCCTTCCTTCCTCCACACTGTTTTACCCACACTCTGCTAGCTCAGGATGCTAACGGAGCCAGTTTCCCTCATCACTGTGCGCATGCGCCAAGCCCATCCTTCGGTGTAAGCACGATGCGACGCTGCCTTCACGTGCTGTCCCAAATATCGTAATTTCAATTTGGAAAACATTTGTCTGCTGATCAATATTTGCAGACTAACACAGAAGTTAATAATACGTCAGTGAAGCTCATATTCAACAAGAATGTGTCAGATAGGTGTTGACTCTCAACTTTGCATTAAAATTGTGTTAAATTAGCACAGACATCGTCTATGTACTAGACAAAATAATATAATAATAATAATAATAATAATAATAATAATAATAACACCTTATATAATGCAACACACTGTTACCTCAGAAATAACCATATAATTTAATCAACACCACTTAATATAAGATTTGTTTTGCACTGCATTTTAACATTTGTCACAAAAACAAAAGGCAAATGTGAATAGCATTTTATATATAGATTGTAGCTTTAATTTTTATCTACTTACATTACTTCTAATTTGTTTGAATTAAATGGGCTGACCTTAACAACCCTATTTTTATTTTTATGTCCCATCAAATGAGTCATCTGTGGCCTCAGAAATACAAAACAGGAACTCAGAAAAAGCACCTGAAGCCAGACAATGCTACAACATTAAATGTGGAAGATGCATGTAAAGTGAGACAAAGAATGAGAAAGACAGCAAGAGAGGGCATGGGAGTCAAAGTTCCAACCCTTCACGGTTAATATGATGAAAAGGAGGTCATAGGAACACTATATGTGGCTAATTAAAAAGAGATGCGGTTGTATTGACAGACATATCGCTCACCTCCTGCTTGTGTGGAAGCTCTGGTGTAGCCGCTTGCTCATCTATGGATTAAATTTATTGAATATCAATATTTTGATCAATATGCTGTTGGACCAATAGTGTATTCTGTTGCATCATATGTAAATTATGCACCTGAGTTTGTGTGTGCATGAGTGCAGTCCATGGGGGTGGGGGGGNGGAGTTGTTTGTGTGTTTATACATGCATGACAAACTTCCTGTCTGTGAGCACAACCACTTTAAAGTTAATGTTTGTGGACTGTGTGATGAGTTGGATGTAGCCTGATATCCGTAAATCTGTATATTAATAGAGCACTCTGGTGCTCATGAGGCTGCTAATGAGAGGAAGCTGCAGCACCTGCTTTACTTATTATAAGAAGGCTAGAACTGGTGTCCAACAGTTCATGCTACAGAGGAGTGGGAGTTACAAGTGTTTGAATACTTTACATACATTATTGGATGGCTTTGGTGAAATATGCCCTGAAGTGGATTGGTATATAGGTCCACAGAGGTCTACATATGTATGTTTGCCCAAATGTGCATGTGTGTGCATGTGTGTGCATGCGTGCGCGTGTGTGTGCATGCGCAGATATGTGAGTGGGGTGTGCTGTTACAGTATGATACAGTCACAGACTATGTGAAAAGGCTCACAGAGAGATATACAGTATGTATATGATATTTATAGATGACATTATACATCTGTGTAAATCTTTATAGACAGGCTCAAAAAATAACCATATTTTAAAATATGAAGTCTCTCAACAAAATGATTTTAATGATACAGAAGATTAATTAGAATACTTTATAATAGTTAAGAAACATGGCATTTTACCCTACAAAGTTAATATTTTAAGAAGCCTTGATTTGGTAGAGAACTTTTATTGCATGGACCAAATAAATGAATAAACTAAACTAATTACCTGTCATCACATACAGTAGATTTGGCCTTTAGCTTGGGTTCTAGTTCTAGTTCTTGATAACTGATTATATGCTTCCCTCTAGTGGTAAAAATCTCACAATACATCCAGACTAAACAGCCCTAAACGGAAAAAAAAAAAAAATGAAGTACAGTATACTGCATTTAACAGGACAGACAAACTGACAGGTAGATAGATAGATAGATAGATAGATAGATAGATAGATAGATAGATAGATAGATAGATAGATAGATAGATAGGGAGAGAGAGAGAGAGAAAGAGAGAGAGAGAGAGAGAGAGAGAGAGAGAGAGAGAGAGAGAAGCAGATCTGGGACTGGAAGAGAGCAACCTTTGATACTAAAGATCAGAGCACAATGAACCACATGGTTTGATGTATGATGCCAGGTGCTGTGCCCAATCGTCTGGGACTAATATAGCGAGACAAAAATTCAGAAGGAAGGAGACGAAGGATGCAGTGCATAGCAATCCAAGCACACATGATGAAATACTGAACATAAAATAGTCTAAATGCTTGGGGCAGTACCTTATACCAATTTGTATTTTCAAAATCTAGTTATGTACCCTGAGTGGCCAAAATGTGCCCATAAACAATGGCCATTAGGTTATATAAGTTTCCATGAGAAAAAAATGAAGTAAAATCAATAAAACCCTGCAAACAGATGTTTAAAAATCATTACAAAGACATGAGAATAAATGAAAATGCCCCCAATGAAATGGTAAAAAAAAAAAAAAAAAAAAAAAAAAAATAGATAATTATAACTAGTGCAATAATTATATGATGAGAAATAGATGTTTCTTTATTTCAATAAATGTGTTCTATTTCTTGTGGGATACACTTACTTGTGTTTTTTTTTTTCTATAATTGTTATCTTTAAATATTTCATTATCTGCTTGAAATTGATTCAGGGACACTATTTAATTTTTTCATTTGATATTTATTGAACATTTTTTTTAAAACAATTATTATTTTATCAAAAACCCATAGATAAACAATATATAATTGGATGAATGAATTGATTAATAACTTGACCTGACTCATTATGTAACTGATCATCAACAAACACTGTTTCTTCAGTTATTTATTGTCTTTTCTTTTTTTTTTACACATTATAACTAATTTGTGAAATAAATTTCTTCAAAATGTACTTAGATGGATAATGGGACACCAAATGATGTGAGCAAATTCATATGAAAGCATTAGGGCCAACAAAATTTAAATGCCTTTCTAAAGGAAAAGATGACAAATAGAAGTACACAACATACAGGAACCAGGCTTCATAAACATGTTATATACTGTCACTAGTAAAATTTATTTGAATAATGCTCAAAAACATTAGAAAATGATAGCAAAAAGATTGTTTTTGTCTTTTACTCAGAAAGATACCAGATGCATGACAGCCTGAGCTGATTTAATTAAACATGTCAGCATGAAGAAATCCTTTATGATATGAATGAAAAGTCGAGAAAGCAAAAGGGACCATGTCCCACAGTTTACTTTGTTTCTATAAGAAGCTGAATTGTGCATGTACAGCATTTTCTAAAGCTCTTTTTTATAGATCTATTGATTGGACCATATGTTCAGGTTCATATGTGCTCTAGCATGTAGTGTGAACACACTGTATTTTGAAAGCTGTACTTTGTTTATTACGCTTGATTTCTCCCATCATGTTTTTGCTTATGGTCTTTGTAACTGCAGGTATGTCAGGATCAGCTCATCGCACACAAGCACACACGCAACTCTACCACATGCACATACCTATACCACACACCCTGCACATGCATGTAAAATTGTACAGGCACAGACACACAAATACAAACACTATTCAACTTCATATTTTAATTTGGTTGCAGAATGTGTAGTCAAATTGCCCTGTGGGCTGACCATATCAGGTCGTGACATTTGCATTTGACAGGAAGCACATCAGACAGGGTTAATACTGAAGAGGATAGAGGGATAGAAAAAAGGAATAAAAGTGGGAAAAGCTTTCTTTATTCTTCCTCCATCCCCTTCCTTCCCTTTCTCTCTCCTTCAATCTCATAGCTGAGGTGCTTAAATTAAAAAGGAAGAAATGCAATTTAAAGACATGGGGTAAACAATCACAAAACACTTGTTTCTGGAGGAGACACAATTTCCTGGTGCCTTGTCCAATTTCTTATGGCCTGGAGGGCTGTCGCATGCGTTTTAACACCTGGTTCTACACCGCTGATTAAAATTGTAATGCTGGCGTTGAATCAATCCATATGACATTTTGGAAAAACACAAGTATCAGGACATTTTATATATAAAGCACAGCATTTTTTTTTTTTTTTTTTTTTTTTTTATTGCTTTCATTTGGAAACAAAGGTGCAAGGTGGCGGCTAGCATGGAGTGTCACCACTATGCCTTCCAACTGTTTGAAAGGAGAAAAAAAAAGAAATTTCAATATCCTAAACAAGTATAAATGTGTCGCTGCTGTCGTTATACATTGTACTTACTGAAAAGACACAGGCATAGTATACTGCAAAACTTAAAATGGCACAATTACCGTATTTATATAGTTTCATCAATGTTACTGTGGTATTCCCAGTTACAAGTGTCAAAAGATGTATTTTTTTTCCTCTCAAATGGCAAAAGTAGGAGAAAAAGTAAGCATCTTTTATGTTTTGTACCATGACTGGCTTTAAACAAACCTGAAACAACCTTTTTTCACTGGGCCAAATCCATTTTTGGAGACTGACTATCAGGATCATTTGAAAACCAAATGTGTCTTGCCAAAAAGAGATAAACAGAGATGGACAGAAGGCTATGGTGAGAGATGAAAGATAGCAAAAGAGTGAAACGGAAGAGAGGGAGAATGAGAACAAGAGTGAGAATGTCCAGATTTTTGTACCACTATTATACCAGTACAACCCTCAGGCCAAACATCTGAGGCCGAGTGACAGACGGACCGTTGTTTGCTTCACACCACAGTAATGTTTTACCAGCCCCTGCGCCCATGTCAATCAACGGCCACCATGTTCCCAAACATATTCAACACACAAAGAGAACACTTTGGCTTGAGGAAATGGATTGCGCGCAAGATTGGCAGGGGACTCGCTGGATGTGTCAATCACCAAAGGTTCTTTGTTTTACCCCTGTCCTAAGCTTCAAGAACAAAGACGTTTCATTTATCTTTGCATGTAATATAAACATGTGAATTTTCTGTTTTAGCTGAGACAAAAGTATAATGTAAGTTTTCTCCAGAGAGGAGATTTTGTGAACAACCAACAGTGTTGCTGATACTCGGCTCTTTGCAGTGAAAGCTTTAATCTACACATTTCATGATAAACTGACGATATGATGAATCAGGGATGAGGGGGGTAGTGGTGGGGAGATTGTTAGCATTTGAAACCACAATTTCACACAACACACACTTGAAATTTGAGAACGCTGTCTGTCTGTTTGCTGGCCTCGAATCTAAGTGGCTTCTCTCTTTTCTTCTTCTCTTCCCTTGTCCTTTCTTCCTGTCTGGCCTCTCCAGGTGCCGTGCTATCTCAGAGCTAACACAGGAATCCACGTACATCCACAGCCCTTTGAAAGAGGAAGCCGCTTTGCTACACCTCTTGGAAAGCACCTTCCATCGTCCTCTTCGTCCCTCAGGAAGATGAAGGGGGCTGCTGCTAGACGAGTGAGTTTTGTAACTAAAGCCACATGTTGGGCAGAACAGCCAGTTGTAAGACAAGAGAGATCTTTGTGGCGAACACAAGTGCTTGGCTGTCTTCTTGCATGCCTGTCTGTCAACGCTGTTGTGCTGACTGGACACCTGTACAACTGCAATTTTACACAGGCAAACACAAAGATCTGTTACATGGGGGGATGTCGAGGGGGATTATATAAGGGGGGTGTGTGTGTGTCTGTGTGTGTCTGTATAGAATTCAGTAAGTGATGCTGAGACTGATTTACTCAGTGAATGAATCTCATATATTTTTGACATGTACTGCTGTACATTACAAGGATGACCTTTGACCTTGAGACACATTTAAGCCCTAGTGGTGTGAACACTGAGTGACTGAATGGTTACATAGGTAAAACTCTATGAGAGGCTGTAGTAGGATTTTTAACATTCTGTGGGGTTCTCAATCCCTTTCCAGCTGCCACCCAAAAAGAAAGAAAGAAAGAAAGGCCTACCAGTTGTGTTGTTTGGGAATGAAAGGAGAGGTCATGTCTTTGGAATGTGACTCGATGATAGTGAGCAGGAAGAGGAAATAGATAATCTCTAGCATGCTGCCATTGTATGAGCGTGTGTGTGTGCACGCACACACACACACATTCACACACAGATACATATGCTCTGTTATGCTATCATCAAGGGTCGAGTGTTAGTTGACAGAAACCACTGATCTGCCTCAGTGCTAAAACCTTGATAAGGTACTAGGACATCAGTGACCTGCATGTGTGTGTGCGTGCATGTGAGTCAGTGAGTGACAGAGAGAGAGAAAGAGAGAGAGAGAGAGAGAGAGAGAGAGAGAGAGAGAGAGAGAGAGAGAGATGACTTAAATAAAGTTACCACTTTATACATTTTCCATCTTTCTAAGGGTTTCTATAATGAACTAGTTCTCATGGCCAGACCCATTTACCTTTATACATTGGCTTCAAAACAGATTTTTTTTTTATTAGTATCTCCCTGGTCTGAGAAGTATAAAGCAACATGGCAAGCATCACAGAGTGTGCCAGGTGTCCTGCTTCATAATTCAGTAGGAATAATCCATTATGTATATGATTGGGCTTAAATGATACTCACTAAAAGGAACAGCCATGACTGGAGCAGTTCACTTATCGTGTAATGTGTAGAGTTACTTTTAGTTGCAGACCATAACTGAGACTTGGCTTTGAAATGTGTCATTCTGATGTTTCATAGAAGTTTGGTTTGTATTTGTAGAATGTTCACTGCTGCCTCTAAAAAGTAGTAGAAAACAGAGTATTTAAAAATTCTTTTTATAGCAGTAGTACTTTTGAGCCCATATGTACAACACGCATAAACATTACATTACTGAAAACCATTTTCCAAAAGATACCACTGGAGGGATAAGTATTAAAATTGTTTTTCCTATCTTCCAGACTGCCATTGGTTCCATTCCAGTACACTATTAAAATCAACTTGTCGAAGAAACTTAATATAACTGGTCCAACACGAAGTTACACAGAAGAAAATGTATGTCTCCACCAGGGAATATAGTCCCAGGACATGACTTTTTTACACAGAAATTAAAATGACCGTCCCTTCTACAATTGTATGTACATGTTAGTAGGCGAAGCATTGAATTCAAAACTAAAATACTGTGTTATGTTTTGGAAAATGATTGTCAGTAACATAATATGTATGTGGATTTATATATTGGGCTCAAACATGCAAAATCACCAATGTGGTCCTTTAACACACAAATGTTTCCATAGTTACAATCAAATACTCACTTTATTTGATTATTTTTTATTTTATTTTCAATCACCTACACCTACAAAAACCCTGGTGGCCTGTCCAGGACATACCTTGCCTCTCACCCAATGAATGCTGGGATATGCTGCAGATATGCTCCAGCCCCTTGCATCTCTGCACAGGATAAACAGTAATAGAGAATGGATGAAAGGATAGATTTCCAGTCAGCCAGTGAAAGGTTTGTTCATTCCTTTTCCTCTTTGATTTCTACCTCTCTTTCTATGCTGGACGATGTCAGAGTCATCTACATCACCTTCAGTTAAAAACAACACAGCCGATGCAATCAGCCTGTTAAATTGAAGCTCTGGCTCAATTAAACCACACAAATCACACTACACATTAGAGAGGCATTTTGGCAAAAGATGGGACAAATGTCAAGTAGACAAGGCCGGACAGAGATGGAGACGGAGACACAGAGATACAGGGTAAATACTTAGCTTGACAAGCAGATCAAAAAGATGCAGAAAAAAACAAAATGACTCTCCTCTGATAGGAACAAGTTGTCAGGGAAGGGACGAATTTACAGTCTGATAGGCTGAAGGCTCATGTTATACTTCTTATGTAAAATGTTCTTGGTAAGATTTCTTGCAAATGCCCTTCACAGTCTCCACATCTGTCAACATGGCAACAAATGGGTCTCCTTCTCTTTCTTTCTCATCTTTCTTTCCTTCTGACTCCCTTGTCATCTATCCTGTTCCCTAAAGCAGATACTGTTTAGTCTAATTGGTCATCTATGGTGATGACAAATGTATCAAAGCAGTGGGATTTTGCTCTCTTTTTCTGTCTGTCTTTGTGTCTCTGTTCTACGAGGTCATTTCCTCGTCCTGTCAAGGGCATTCAGTCAAAATCTATAGGCCATGGTTGCGGTCCAGGGATTAGATAAGTGGGCTTCTGATTGTAGGGTTGCCAGTTCTAATTCTCAGACCTGGGAAAATTTGGGCGTGGAACATGACACACAAAATGCTCAACTCCCTAAACTGTAAGGGAAAAAGATGCAGGTGTGTATGTTTTGTATGTGCTAGTTCAGGAACTTATATGTCTTGTTATGTAAAATAAAATACACAAACACAAGCTTAGTATATGAAAATACACAAAAGTTCCATGTTCAAATAAAGCACATAATTTTAGATTTAAAGCAAGTATGATTCCAGTAGATTTTTTTTACGGGATGTATAAAAATCACTCATATATAACATATACACCAAAGATATAACATTTTATTTTATATTTGCTCTGAACTGATTCTGTGGTTTCTGTTGCTTTCTAATTAGAATATTAAAAAATACTCAATGAAATAACAGCTTTGGTTTTGGCTTAATCGATTCTTTTGAACCTAAGGACTTCATACAGTGTCAGTGCTCATACTGAAAAAATCTTTTAACTCTGATATCTATATCTATATCAACATCTATATGTGTTGAGTCTACTAACTGCAAAATGGTACATCATGAAATTTTTTATTTTTTGGCTGCAGTACTAGCTGCAAGCAAATGGAGGAGCTCTAGTGATGTACTTTTGACCACAAGGGAAGACCACGAAGAGTACCAAGCCTCCTTACATGCATCTACTTCTGTTCCTGAAAGGATATGTGTGGCCCTGGCTGCACAGATATGCATATGCATTTGTGCATATGAATATGTTTTTTTCTGTGTCACTCTGTAGAAAGGCCTATTTCTGTATGAATTTGTATGGCCATGAATGTGTGTGTGTGTGTTGGCATTTGTGCATGGCTTATTGGTCAAATCCAAAATGATTCACTCTTCATGAGAAATTCCTGGATTCTGCCATTCTGCCACTTTATAGTATTGTCTATATTCTGTAGAATTGTTAATATTATTATATCCTATATACAGTGGACTGAGATTCTCCCACAATACAATAAAAAGTAATGAATAAGAAATGGCCAGTAACCAAGCACAACATCCTTATGCATTTGACATGAACTGTGTAGTGTCCAAAAGAGTTTTTGACAATCAACCAACTAATGTTGTGTCCAAAATCATATATGTATGGGTTTTAATATATGGGTTCTAGAAAAGTGAATAAAATGAGGCTCATAAGCAGCACACATTGTAAGTACTTGCATGGTTGACGATTTGTATTTGTATTTNTAAAATGAGGCTCATAAGCAGCACACATTGTAAGTACTTGCATGGTTGACGATTTGTATTTGTATTTTAATGTCACAGGTGAATGTTTATTATGTGATTAGCAATTATTTCAGTGATTTGAGGAACTTTGCTCTTCCAGAATGGGAAGCAGGTCCATCTGCTTTATAGTGTGAATTTAATTTGATTAGGCCAGTTTTGCAGAATCACATGAGGAAATGGATCAATCCTGACTCAAAGGTTAGATTGAAGTTTAACTTAATCTACTGTCAAAGAGGAGGGAGAAGAACCCATAGTCTTTATCGGGGTCATATCTAGGTCCTCTCAGTACTGTGGCTGCTACTAGCAAAGTCTTGTTGCAGTTACACTTTACAGCTTTGCGCCATTTTCACTTCACAGATTTATTTAAGATATAACATTAAGAAAAAAAAAGNGCATTAGATTGGGTATTTAATTAGACTGAAGCAGACTGTAAGTTATAACATGAGGCAGTATTAGTGCACATGTGCAAGGTTTCAACAGAAGTGGCCTTAGGGGCTCCAAAAGGACTGCAAAATGTTATTTCCAATGGCCACTATGTTTTATTCTCATCAATGAAACTATCATATAAATCTAATGGAGCTCATACCTGATCAATTAAGGAGGTAAAGATTTTGAAATTTTTCAATTCAGATTCACTGATAATGTGCAAAGAGCTTCATGAATATGGGTCATTTTACAGTATCAAACACTGATCCTGTGTGTACAGATTAATGAATATAGAAGAAAGACAAACATCTACCCAGGGATCATAGGGTTGTATACTGATTAGTTTGCTGCGATTGCTGGTTCCATGTACAGCACAGACTCATGAAGACTTATTTATACTGTGCATGAGTTTAAGTAAGGATTTGTTACTGGATATAGCTGATTACTCATTTTACACAATTGTCAATGATAAGCTGTAACATACAACAACTTGTTGAAAAGTTTGATTCAGAAACAGTTTTAATTTAGTCTTCTTGTTTGTAAGTTGAAAGAAATTTTGTGAAATGAGAACAATGTGTTGCAATACCAATAGCATTTTCCATGGAAAAAAGGGGAAAAAAATGGATTTGCCCACCATAAAATGACTACAACTTCAACACTGGTTGTAGAACAACATAGAAAAAGAAATGCAGAGGGGAAAAAAAATATGTGAAGATTAGTGTGCATTTGAAAAAGGAATATTGCAAAAGATTTCATGATGGTTTTGTAAAGACAGATCAAAGTAAGGAAAGCCTCTGTATATTTTTGAAAAGTAGATTGTATGTAATATATATATATTTTTTTTTNTTTTTTTTTTTTTTTTTTTTTTTTAACCATGGCTGCATACCTATAAGACAGAATCAGACAATGAGATTATCAAGCTGAAACATCCTTTTTGGACATCTAAAACCCAGCTGTCTTGCTGCCCTTACATGCTGTTAAAACTGTCAGCACAATGGTTGACATTGGTCTAGGCAGCAAAGAAAACAAAGGCCCTACATGCTCCTATCAAACTCTTACTTAAATCCCCTTTTTACCCTGCTTTCATTCTGTGTCATTCTGCCTTGTATCTGGCCAAGACTTACAAGTCTCCGGCTGTGACATAAGGAATTCCATGTTGTCCACTCCTAACAGATTACACAAGGACGCAAGACAAAGGGACAGCAACATGGCCTGTGCATTTATTTGCCTTGGTAAAGAGAGAAGGAGAGAGAGAGAGAGAGAGAGAGAGAGAGAGAGAGAGAATTTCCAGATACAGATATTTATGGACTCAAGAATGCAGAGAAAAAATACAACAAGAAAAAGGAGAAACAGAGGAGAGAAAAAAGGAAGCACTTCATTTTACTCTCTCTGGTTATCGCTAGTCCAGGCCAGCATCTTTATTCTACCAAGAGAAAATGCTAATCATCAATCTCAGGCTGCATGCTATGTCTCTGTTTAATAGCTGATAGGAAGTCTCCACAGGCTGCTTTGCTTCTTTGTTTAAAATGACATATAATGGGACTGAGCCTTATCAGTATTTCAATGCATTCTCTCTCTCTCTCTCTCTCTCTCTCTCTCTCTCTCTCTCTCTGGGGTTGTGGTTCACTGTAAAGGAATAGAAATAGCAGGCCAGGATTGATTTTGAGCCAGGGATAACTTAATCCATCAATTTAACATGAAATGAATATGCAAAAGTACGAGGGGGAGTGAATAGAGCCTCAGCCAACAATAACAAAAGAGGAGGACAAATAAAAGGAAGCGAATAAAAACAGGGAGAGGTGTAATGGATGGGAATGGGTTTGGTATTATTAGTTACTACCTCTAAAAACATATCCTCATCTTCAAGACAAATTTATCACCAGATGTTTTGTTTTTTGCCGTATTTCAAAATGAGAGATTGTACAAACGGGGGGACAAAGTTGTATTGGACCCCAAATCTCAATTCATCATTGTACACATAAATAATATTTCTACAAGGTTTATCATTCAAGATGAGTAAGAAGAATCAAACTTCTAAGGGCAACACTGAAAACATCATGTATGTCCATATATTCCTCCTAAATATATACCCTGAGTTGGTGGCTGAAAGACTAAAGAAGCAAACTTGTGACCAAAGAGTCCATAGTGCAATCCCTGGACTGGCAGGAGAAATCTGGCTTGGGAGTTGAATGAGCAACGCCTACCCACCCATCATTATCACTACTGAGGTGCCCTTGAGCAAGTACTGAATCCCCAATTGCTCCAGTGGAGCTACTCTGTGCAGAGAAGCCTGTATTAGGAAGCTTCCAGGTGTGAGTGTGAGTGTGTGAGCAGGGCGTTCCTGCAAAGGAGAATTTAATGCTTTGTCAAGTCCCCCTGAATGAAAAAAACATAAAAAAAAAAATAAAAAAAATGCCCTGGATGCAAGGCCACTTCATTAACCAAGTTCAGCTCTGCTAAAAAGATACATAAACCACCATAAAGGAATACTGAAGGCTTCAGCAAAACCCAAGCAAACTTCTTCTTCTTCTTTTTTTTTTTTTGATCATCTTANCCAAAGAGGCATTAATACTTTTTTTTTTTTCTAAAGGAAAAAAAGAGACCTGACCCAAGAGGGACTCAAGGGCAGTTAGATCCGATCTGAACCAGAGGATAATTAGACCTGATCCAGCAGTATGATGTCACCAGTTAATGAGCAAATTTTCTGTCAACTTGATCCTCATGTAAGCAGAGAACCTCCATTTTTCCCTGCATTTCAGTTCATATCTATCTGTCTAACCGCAAAAAGCACACTTCTTCCTGCAGATAATTATTATAATTATGATACAGCTCATGATCAGAGCTGATAGGGACTCTGCTCAGATCCACTGGAGTATAAGACATGTTGACACACAGACCTGAGAACCAATTAGACTTAATTTGGACACTGCCCAACTTGGACTCTGGATCGGATCTTGGTTCCTGTGGAGTAAACTGATAAAGACCTCAGAGATATCCACATTTCATAAAGGTATCAATCAATTTATGAGGCCATTTCTTTTTATGGCTACAAATTTAATCATAAACCATTCTGTATGTACAGTACTCATAGTTAGGGGCACCATCAAAGATTTTTTGCATCATAAAAATGTATCGATTTTGGCTCCTCTACCCCAATATTATTTGATAGGTCAAGGGCCCCTGCCAGGCATGGACATCCTATCCTTCTATCTGATTGCATTCTACAACAAAAATCTTTGGCATTTATCATTTTTTTCGGAGACTCTGGCTTCATATAGTTGTCTTGGTATTTCTGAATGTGTTTGCTTTTCCCATCCAAAGAGCAAACTCATTTTGGGGAATTATTTCTGAAGTGCATTTACATGACATTTTGCTCTCTTTTTCACATTACGACCCAAAAGAAACAGGCTCCGGTCCCAAACTATCATATAGTTTTAGAAAACTTTTTGCTAACAAATTATATGAGGACAACAATGAAAATAAACCATCCAGTTGCACTGTTTTTAATCCTTGATTATTTTATTAATATACATAACTACTGCAGTGCAGAGTTATATTTCATTTTACTCATCAAATAAAATCTGCTTCGGAAGGAAAAAGAATAAACTTAAGATAAGTTTCCTACAATAATCCATACATTCATTTAAATACTCTTAGGGTTTGAAAAAGTTTGCAGACCCTGTGTTACAGACCCTGCCTAAATGACTTTAAATCAAATTATGAGCAAGATATTTCCATTTCATCACCGTCATGCACTTACAGGTTTCTACTGTTTGTGGTGGTTTCGGGTCAGCTGCTTGTCTGTCACATGATCAGGAAGGAGGAAAAACATTAACATTGAACATGGGCTGGAGCAGATGAAAGCTCTTGGACTGACTGTCAGTTCTCTAAAGTGATGAGAGACGTCATTACTTATTCATGAGTCCTAAATGCAGAGCAGAGGAGACAAGCATGGCTGATTCTGAATCATATGGGGGAGGGTTAAGTGTGTGTGTGTGTGTGTGTGNGGGGGGGGGGAGTTATTGGATGAGAGCAGATCAAACTCAGAATGTCAAGTGTAATGTTGACTTAATCTACTGGGCCATTTGAGATATACAAAGAGCATATGCAACTTCTTTAAAATAAATAAATAAATAAATAAAATATGTTCTGTCATCATGCCCCAAGTTTTAGACAGAGAGGAGAAGATGGGGGGCAAAGGGCGGTATGGGACTTCTGAGTATCTTTAAGAATATATTCAGCTTTGACTAGCACTCTTGATACACTGAGCTATGAGAAATGCTATCACTACTCTGTAGGTTTTACTAAAATATATATGAAATTGTGCAAAATATATTTAAAATTTGTTGTAACTAATATATGCTGTTTTTTTTTTTTTTTTTTTTTTTTTACTGCTGACCAATGTTCCGAAGTACATCTTAAGATTTAAAATCAGTTTCCTTAAATATATATCTTGGAAGCACTGGTTTCAGGAAGGTGGGTCTAGGAGGTGGATGGTATCAGATTGTGAATATGATAGGCTTTGGTGAGTAAAATACCTCAAAGCTGTACAAGTTGTACAAGTAGAGATGTCTCATTTAAAAAATTACTTTGTTACAAGTAAAATTTGCTTATAAGAAAAAAAATGCTTGAGTAAAAGCAATTAAAGAGCCATTTTTAATTTTACTTAAGTATCAAAAGTATGATTTTGATAATAAATGTATTTAAGTATTGAAAATAAAAGTGCAAGTGAAAAAACCTCTTGTTACATTTCTTTTGCACAGATTGAAAAATCAGACTCAAATGTAGTTTTGTCTTACACACTACCATATGCATTTAGTGCAGCAAGAGATAATAATGCTCATGGACATGAAGAATTCACACCATTGCCTTTTAAGAACTTATTTTGTGGCAAATAACAACCTTGTACTGAAAGAAGTAACAGACCAAAACAAAAACAAAACAAAACAAAAAAAAAACACACATTTAGTTTCAGAAATGTAGTAGTGTGAAATAAGAAAAACAAAAGTTTACAAAAATATAAATAAGAAAGTGCAAAACTCAACAAAAGTATAAGAACTAATGGTATAGTCCTTATAGTAAAAAAGAGTTTCTTTAGCATACTAATGATATTGTTATTGTTTTCCATGAGTTATGACCAACTCACACATGCAATTTATGAAGCATCATAATATTAAGTATACATTTTGGCTCTACAGAAAACTATTCAGTCACAGCACCAGGTGTTCTGAATTGTCACCATAATGACACCAGCAAGAATTTCAGGAGCTTTAATGGCATTGTGATCTCACTTCCTGTTTGACAGGAAATTGTAAAAAGTATATAAATACAAGGAAGTGAAGATCTAAAAGCAGTGTGACTAGTTTACTGAATTTATCAGTTCATTTGCCTGGTTAATCAGTTGACATTCTTCCTCCCAGAGTTTATGAGACACGATTTCTGTAAGTATTTATTTTCATTAACATTGCCTTTCTTACTTGGGTGAGTTTTGAGTAAAATTGTGTTGATATTAAAGATGATATGTCAGTCAGCATCTTACTTACCTGCATTATACCTCCCAGTGGCTCAGTTTGGGCTATATTTATCTGTTTTCTATCAGTGTTTCACATTAGTATTTAGAGTTTCTAATTGTATGACAAAACTTGCTACTTGGAATTAACTTTGCTAACTTGAGATGCTGTCTGTAAAAACATTTTTGAAAGATTTGAATAAAATGTTTTAAAATATTTATGTTTTGGACTGGTGCAAAGTGTATTGGTAAGATGCTTTTACTGTATCTTTTTAACTGTGTTGAAGATGGGCCAAGCATCTATTTGTTGCAAAATACAGTTGTAGACTCGTGTCAAACATTTTAAATGGATTGGCTGGGTGTCAAAATTGCCAACTCTAACATTTCTAGGTAAAATAAGGATGTAAAAAAAACTTAAATAATACTTATGATGAGGAAATGATGACATTTTCACTTATTTTTATTCCTGTTTGTCTCTGTTTTTCTCTCTCTCCCTCATGGTGATCCTCCTCTTTGACAGAGTTAAACTTCTAGATATAAATAAACATGCTAGTGAACTCCTACGAAGAGTTGGCTCATGCACACACACACACAACGCACACACATGCTCACATATGCACAAGCATGCAATCCCGATTAAACTGCCAGTGGTGTGTGCCAGTCTTTCACACACTAGAACTATATATACAGACAGGTGAGAGAAAAAAAAAAAAAAAAAAAANAAAAAAAAAAAAGGAAATGGCGACATGTATGATGGAAAATAGCATGTAATATTTGTTTCAGATTATTACTATGTAAATAGTGATGGCAAAATGAGACTGTGTTGCTGTGATGCTTTCCAGCTAATTGTATTAACAAGTGGTTCATTACTGGAAGCCTCACTGACCACAATGTACACCAGTAACACCAGGCTGGAATTTATTGGCACCAAAGTTGAAAGCTTTGCTGCCACTAAGTACTTGGTAAATTCTAATGAGCCTTAATGAACCAAAAACATTTTTGTTCATGTTTTGCTGAGTGAACACAGGAGGAGACACCTGTTCTTGCTTTCTCCTGACACCTTGTTTGAACTCTGCACTCCTCCTCCCTCCTCTGGTGTGTTAAGTTACACAGGAATGCTTTGGATGGGATATTTTCAGCGAACATAATCTTTCATAATCCATATCCAGTTATTCGGTGACTCAGTTTCCTGTTGAATATGGGTCTTGTGTGATCAGAGACCAGGACACAGCTGAGGGCGCTTCTGTTTCAAAGCAGTTGGAAATCATCTGTCAGCAGGGATGGGTGAAGATAATGGATGGGCATTATGGGTTATATCTGAAAGCTTAGGGATCTCATACACATTTAACACATGCACATACACACAGATAAGACATTATGTTAAAGTAACATACCAGCGATTGTGCATGTTTGAGCCCAATATATACAATCCACATACATGTTACATACTGACAACCATTTTCCAAAAATACTACTTTAGTGATAAATGTTAGATTTTTTTTCTACCTTCCAGACTGCCAGTGGTTTCAGTTCATTCCAGTACGCTATTAAAATGAACTTGTAGAGACTTGAAACATGCTTAAGATATGTATTCCATTACAGTAAACATTATGTCTATTAGGCTTTTTCTTTCTTTTTTTTCAAATTAACTTTATTTAACCAATCAACATGGAGCTGCATGGAAGACAATGTATGTCTCCACCAGGGAATACAGTCCCAGGAGAAGATGGTTTTTGCTGAAAAATTAAAATGAGCATCTCTCCTAAAATCGTACATAAGTGTCATGACATTGAATTGTACTGTGGATGTATCACCTGGACATTTGATTTTGAAAAATTAGGAGATTTGAAAAAAATAACATAAAAATGGAAAAAACCCCATTTTATGTTTTAAAAATTGTTTGCCAGTAATGTAACATATATGTGGGTTGTATATATTGGGCTCAAACATCACAGTCACTGGTATGGTCCTTTAAGGACATAATGCTAGTAATCTCTGAAATTCTGTGTGATAAATTGTGATTCTCGAATAACAACAGTATTTTGAAACTCAAGCTAGAAAACGAAACTTTGTCAACACACCCAAAAAGACCAATTGCAGAACTGTAAGATAAACCTAAGCTAACTGATATGAAAATGTGCTTTAAATATTACTACCTCATATATAACAGCACACCCAACTCTCGCAATGCCAATGAGCAGTTCGCTCGATTTGGTGTAAAATGTAAATGTAGGTCCGGACTTGTACCGAGACAGATGATAGCAGGTGAAAAACTGTGTTGCCCCATGTCTCCAACCTGATATACAAACTGTGCGCTCTGTTTTCTATCTACCAAACTGAGGCAACAGGCCAAAGAGGTTACACTACAGGAAATGAACTCACTATCATGGAACTATTTCTATTTGATAGAGCCGGGTGTAACACGTGCACGGCTGGACTCCTTGGACAAAAAAGCCATGCTGTTACTGACTATTCATTTTTCCCTGCTTGTCATTGATGTATGTGTGCAAAGAAATAAGTAATGCATATGTAACCTATAGCATACATACAGCTTCTTAAATATACATTGGCCAAGAAGTAAAAAGCTGCCCCAGTGATTTTTCCAGGGTCCTTATCTGCATTTGCAGGTTGCCCAGATCCATCAATGTTTATGAAGCCGAGGCCAGTGTAATTCTCACACATTTATCCAGCTGGAACACACACATGCATGTAGACATGTGCGTGGAAACATACAGACACACACTCTCTCTCACACTCACACACACACACATACAAAGTGGGACTTTTCCATTACGCCATGAATATCTCCTGCATGACCAGTATGTTTTCTCTTTTCTTAATATCCAGCCCAGACAAGAATCTTGAATTATTTTTTAGAGGAAAAAATTCCCAAATATTTTATACTAGATAAGGGGAAGATATGGCTGTGGGAGGCTCCTGGCTGGGCGTCACTAGAAGATAACTAGGTTTTATTAATGACCTGACAGTGAAACAGGCTAAAATAATTAGGCTCTTCCCTCTTTCCTTCTCTTCTGGCTTTTCCTCTTCCCACCTGGATAGATGGGTGAGCAAATTTTGGTGATAGTTTGATAACCAAAAGGACACCACTGTGCAGGGGACAACACAATAAAAAAAAAAAAAAAAAANAAAAAAAAAAAAAAAAAAGTAAAATAAATGAGTGCAGGAAAAAAGAGGGATGCCATTGATCTTATCGAAGTTCATTCGATTTGCTGGAGAGAAAGCAGGCGCCTATCGGTTACATTCACCTGTGAATGGTTAATTGTCCAGCACATGCATATGGGCGAGTCATTAATAACATTTGACTAATGATTTGATTCTCTCTCTCTCTCTCTCTCTCACCCTCTCTCTCTCTCTCCCTCCCTCCAGTTCTTTTACTAATCGCTGCCTCTTCCTTACTTCTCTCTAAAATAGATTAAGCAACATCACCATAATTTCATCCAAACATCTTAAAAGAAAGAACATTTCAGTTGTTCTGCTTATTCACAATTAGTTTTTTTTCTTTTTTTTATCAGATATTTGAAATAATTCAGATAATACAAGCTGGAAACACTACTTTTAATTGTGTTGTGAGAAACTATAAACACCTTAATCATGTTGAGGGATAAGAAATGTCAAAGCTGGGACTATAAATATGAATTAGATATCATAAACCATAGTCAAGTCCTAAGAAGGGGAATATACATATGCAGCATGTTTATCAATTTTGATATTTTGCTCAGAACGTAACTTTGCTTAAATAGTAAAAAAAAAGACATGATTACCTTCTCCAGTCCATTTAATAAAGTATACACATTTAACTCACCATAATTTCATAATTTAAGTTCATGTATGTGTTTCATTTGTTCCTGTTCAGTTCCAGATAACATAGAAAACAAGGTAAATGAAACTTTGAATAAGAAGCCAAGGTTACTTTTGTAGACTAGACAGTAAATAACAACAATATGATGCTACAAACTTTTATATTTCAAGTTCCAGTCACATGTTATCATTCATACAGTATATGTGTGCTTTTGTGAAAAACAAACCAAAACTAGACAGTCTCAATAAACCTTAATTTTACACAATGAAAAATTTGCAGCTTTGTGTGCTGACAGCAGCAGATGTCAAAATCACCAGAAAAAGAACATGTCATAAAACATGTAGTAGAGCTCTCCGAGACACATTGCAATGCTGTGCAGTTTCAGAATACATTTTCAGGTGAGATAATAAATATAGCACATGATAAAATCACCAGACAAAGAGTATGTCACATAATATATCTCTTTGGGACACAGTCCTCCTGTGGGGCAGCTCTCCCTTTTAAAGCCCCATTTTTCTTTTGATCCATTAGTAGACACATCTATCTGTCTGTCGCTCACAGCAGCTGTAGGATGGAGAGGAAGAGTCAGAGACATTAAGACAGGCAGTTGGTCTGTTAAGTGTTTAAATGTAATGCTATCCATCCTCTGGGTGCTCAGCCTGGAGTGTGTTGTGTGTGTGTGTCCGCGCGCACACGTGCCACCAATTGTGTATGTTTGGAACCCAACAGACAGTGTTTCTGGGTATGTGTGTGTCTCTGTGTGTGTCCGTGTCTGCATGGTTAGAGAAGTCAGAGTGTGTGTGTGTGTGTGTGTGTGTGTGTGTGTGTGTGTGTGTGTGTGTGTGACAAAGCAATCAGGCAGACAGACAGAGAGCGGTGAGTCAGTCTAGATAGATCCAGTGTCCACTTATCACAAAGGAGAGGATAAGGAGATGATCACTCAATCGAAGGTTGCCAGCCTTATCTGAACCGATATTTTTCTGACTGGGGACAGACAGGCTCCCTCTCTCTCTGTCTTTTTCTTTATTTCTCTCCCATCTTCTCTTGCTTTTTTCTCTCTCTCCCTCTTCCCCCCCTTTTCCTCATTTTCCCCACTTCCTTTCTGTCTCCTTGTCTCTTTTATTTCTCTGTCTTCATTAAATCAGTCTATTTCTCCCCCTCTTGCACTTTCTTGCTCTATTCTGAATCATTTCAATCCTAATCTTCATTGCAAATCCAGACACCTGAAAGTCTTGGAGCAGCATTTTGTTGCCTCACTGTCAGAGGATTTCTTCCTTCCTGGAGGAGGTTTGTTAAAACTCATTCCACCGGAGAAGTGGTGAAGTTTTGGCATCAGGTTTGTGTGAGTGTGATATGCAGGGTTATGGATAAAAAAATAGTAATAATGTAATTGCTGGAGATGCTCCAATCGATCATTTTTCACGTACCAATGGCTGCGCACTTTCCAGAGAGACTTAATAAAGAGGCTGTGGTCGATCACAGTTTAAGCTGTTTAGTATGAGTAAATGTAAACTTGAGATGGCACGGATGATCACAGGCATGAAGGACTATATCTGCTTCTTTCTATATATGCTGCTTTCTATATATGCTGCTTCTTGTTCTATGGCTTCTAATCTGGTTTTTCTTGTGCAAAAATAGCATAGCACTGCTGCTGGAAGGTTAGATGGATCAATGACAACAGCACCACTTTCTGCAAAATAATACTACGATTCACAAAAATATATGTTATAGGTTGTATATAGGGGACAAGTCTGTGAAAATGTGTTTGCTTGTTGTGGAACCACATTGTCCTGAACAGCAGGTTGACCTCAGTAGAAAAGGTCAAGTGTGATCCAAGTGTAACACTCCGTGCATTGGAAACTTCTGCACGATCTGGATCCACCTCTTTACTTCTCTCATTTTTTTTTTTTTTTTTTTTTTNTTTTTTTACCCTCTGCCTCCCTCTGCTTCCACATCATTTAACGTCTGGTTTTCTCTCTTTTATTTTCTTGCCATCTTAGAATTCACTGATACCCATCAGAGGAGACTCATGTCTCACAGTTCAAGAGCAACACCTGCTAATATCTTTCTGCAATGACAGGAAAAGAGACATAGATAAAGATGGAGAGAGAAGAAGGAGGGGAAAAAAAAGAAAAGGATGAAGAAAGTGACAGTGCAGCAGGGAAATAGAAAGAGAGGGTGTTAATTTTTAGCACCCTTCCTCCCTCCTGGCTTTTTTCAGTCAGCTAGTTGTCAGCTGCTGAAAGAGCTCAATGGGTAAAGGACTTTCAGCCTCTTGTTGGAAACTATACAGAGCCAAGAGTGTGAAAGAACTGAGGCTAGACATGAAACAGGTCACAAAGCTAGATGATATCTTAAAAGAGAAAAGTGTGTGTGTGCATGCGTGAAATCTGTGTTCTTTTAATAAATAAATGACTATCAGTCAAGCCAGTGTAAAAGTTTTTGTGCATGTGTGTTTGTGTGTTGTGTGTGTGTTAAATCCTCCAAGTCATAATTGCCTCAATTTGAAGTCTTTGCTTTATAACAAGATCGACTAGATGTTCTTCACTCAGTACGACGACAGTCTTGTGATTTAAGATGTAGTACAGCGGTTACGATGTTGTATGTGAGAGACACAGACAAGATGTTCTACAGCCTTTACAGTGACAGAGCTGTGGTCACAGATGCACAGCCAAAGTGTGAGTGTGTTTGTTGTGTGTGTGTGTGTGTGTGACAGAGAGTGTGATGGATCAGCCTTGGGTTGACATGATGTCCAACAGGAGTGTAGTACAAGCTCCAGGAAATCATGCTGCATCTGCTCTACATGCTCTGCACATTTGTTCAGCTAACTATGTTTCCTCTTGTGATAAGTAACCACTGGGCTTCCTTCCTTCCTTCCTTCTTTCCTTCCTTCCTTCCACTTCAATACAAAAACGATGCCAAACTAAGATGTCAAAAGTTAACATGGATACTGTAACACCATATACAGTACTTTAAAGTGAGTATTATTGCATCTACTTGCATTAGACTGTATTGAAATATATTATTGCATGTTTTTATTACAGCATTAATATTATGACAGCACATATCACACTTAACTTTTATTACTAAAATATTCTTATGACAACTTGTCAGTATGAAGTAACTTTTGAAGTAATGAGGCGGTAACTTGGGCATTTTAACATAACAGTTTTGTTGTGTATGTTTGGTGTGTGTGTGTGTGGGGGGGGGNGGGGGGGGGGTAATTAGGGCAGTAGTTGTTGTTGGGTGAAGTGAAATGACTTTTCCCTGTACCAACCTGTTACAACTGTCTGATATCCCAACTCAAATCCCCACAGAGAATCCTGGTCTCTCTTCCTCCTCAATTTACTTTGTCTATAAAGGGTGGAGACACACACACACACAAACAAAGGACCATTATAAAAAGCCAATTTATATTTCATATGTTCCTGTTTGAATCTGTTTGGGCCGCACAGTTACAAATGGAGGCGACGTGATTAAAGTATTTATGCTATGCAACCAACAGTCTATGTATTAGTAATACGGAGGAGTGAAGAGAAACATTCTTTGTCTTATATCCCATTCGTTGTCAGGATGGATTCATTCTTTCAGCAAGATGCCATACGGGAATAACTAGAGGATCGGGGGGCAAGAACGTAGTAGTACGTGTGTGTGTGTGTGCCTTTCTGTTTGTGTGTGTGATTGGTTATATTCCTTTTTTAATTTTTTTTTTTTTTTTAGGGGCTGCTCATTTCACTTCTAAATTTGTCTAAATTTGGTGTCTATATTTAACAAGTTGCTGTATCAACTAAATATGGCATATCAACTTTTCTGTTATTCCTACATTTTTATTTAAGTTTAATATTATTCATGCTCCCACCGTCCCTAAATAATTAAGATGTATCTTTGTATGTGAACCACTTAAATCATAGCAACAATTGAATCCAAGATTAAACATCTGGAAACTGGCACAGACTGGAACAAGTTACGTTTTCCAATGACTCTCCAAAAATGAAAGACAAAAAGCTGCATAACATGTAATGTCAAGCAAAGAAAGCACAGTACATAAAATGCAGCACATAAAGAGATATAACCAGTGGCACTGTTTCCATGCTTTATTAATTATTATATTTTTAAAGAGCCACTGTAAATATATCACAAATGACTGCCTCTAATCCAGTGACGAGACAGTGTTATTTCCAGCAGAGAATACTGGCTGTTAATGTCTGGTCTGCAGTCAAACAGTGCCAGTATTCCCCTTCACTCAACGCTGATAACGAAGCAATCACCTTTAAATGAGGTAATTAGGAAGTCTTCTTGTAAAGATGCTGAATCACACTTGTAGGTATTCCGGTAACATTTACTCTATTTGTTGAATCGCTTTAGGAAACAGGCAAACTAACCTTTCCGCAGTCGTAGTCTCCTGGCTAACAACATGTAAACAAGGAGAACTGGATGCTGCATTAGACTAAATGACAGTTAAATGTAAGGCCTGCAGCACTGGTAGCAGACAGCAAAACAAAAGGAGAGATGTTTGCAATCGTGTGACAATGAGCCGTGCCAAGGAGAAAGGTAAGATTAATAGTTACAAAGTGAAATCCTGCTCATGATGCGTGTATACCTCTGGTTAAATGCATATTAGATGACTCAAAATAAAGCAAATAAAATTTCAAAGCCATGCTGAGGTGCGCAGGAGCGTACTGTAATCACAACATGCTGGAACACACGTTAAGAGTCTTACAGAATTTATATAACATGGATGCAACATTATTTTGCATGTAAGTCAGAAGAAGACTTTGCATGAGCTATGAATTACTTATAATGTCACAACAAGTTTTTTAGTACTGTACGTACCAATCAAGATTAATTATTTCTATTGTTAATTTTTTATTGGCTCAACACATGACTAAGAAACTGCATTAGTCACTTAGCATCTATTCAATTTTTTATGGTAAGCTGCTTGGGAAAAAGAAATATCGTCACAGAAGAGAAAACAAAACAAAATTGCAGAAGACACAACAACATATTACATGAGAAGTAGACAGTTGTAGCCCTACAGGATAGTCACACAGAAGAAAGATGAAGAAATATGAATATATGACTGTTATTGTAACTAAGGTATTGGTATTTTGTTAATACTTATAAAATATGGTTTTAGCAATGAATAGATTTTTTTCCTTTCCTGTTTTTTCCCCCTTCCTGCAGAACAGTTTTGTCCAACTCATTATGTCATTACCTATGGTCTTGAAAAGGCCATAATCTTAAATCAGTATTTAAACACAAAGGCACACATTTCTAAGAAGGAAGATATGATATATATATATATATATATATATATTTTTTTTNTTTTTTTTTTTTTTTTTTTTTTTGTTATTTTACATGATTTTCATTGTGTAATATAGTAGGAAGTATGTGTTAACCATTATCACTGTTGTAAAACTTGAGATATGCCTATAGAAATGCATCCAGTAAGCTTCATTTTGATTAGTCGCTTCATCAGTCCTTTACTTCTGTAACGTGTTTATGTAAACATGATACCCACCTGGCTAGTAGGAGGCTAGCAGGTGAGTTTGAGGCCAGAATTCACCATGATACCATTTATGGGTATTGGCATCTCAGGCCTAAAGCAGCTAGCCAATCAGAACAGTGCAGGCTTTTCAGGAGGGGGACCTTAGACACACAGTAAACAGCCTGTTTTCCATCAGTGTGCACAGTGGTGATGCATCAAGGAAGAGTAGAAATGGATCAGTGTGCTATTCACACATTAAAGCATAGCAAATGTTTCAACTAGACCTAAATGAAAAAAAGAAAATGGATTAAGTATAATACATTCCCTATAAATTATTACTTTATCTAGTATATAGTTAAAATGCTCTTTTTTTGTTTCAGTGATACTAGGAGTGATATAGGTCTTGTATGGTTTCTACTTTAAAAGACCCTTCTTATAGCCTGCATGATTACAATGCTAATTGTGCATGTCAGGCCCATGCATATTAAAGGCATCCATTTTAGTGTCAAGCCATGATGATGGTCTGTCTGAAAATATACTCAATTAGGTATTAATCCTTTACTTCCCTGTGATTAGCATTCTTTATGGAGGAGGGGCAGATGGAGGCCTGAATATAACAGTTAGGTTCCAGAGGTACCGGAGGTTTTCAATCTGATCAATAATACAGACATTAATGAGGTGCAACCTGCCCCCAGCTGAGCAGATTTCATCCAAAATTCATTAATTTCCTGTTTTATTAATCTGGAGCCACAAGCTGAGATGTTGAAAGCTGCAGGGAGGCCAGAACCTGCAGTGAGGACAAATAAGTGAGAGAAAGAGAGAGAGGAATTATATATGCATGTTTTTCAACACTTCATTTGGAGCCCCTGCCATCCCTGATTTCAAAGTTACCTGGAAAGTCACTGACGGTGAACAACTTCAAGCTCTATCCACCAGGATACCAACTTCTTGGTTTGATCTTCTTTCCAGCTTTCACATATCAGACGTGTAGATTTTTCTACTTCATGCAACAGGAATATTTTTGGACCACAGAGTACAGGTGATCTCCTGCTAGGATTTGCAACATTTGGTAGCCTTTATAATCTCTCATGGAGGAATCAAATAGGTGCCGATACTTCCTCACCTCCTCTGCCATCATAACTGTTTATAATATAATACACAGTATAACTGTGTATTATATTATAAACTAACTATAACTATACTATAACTATAACTATACTATAACTATAACTATATAACATCATAACTCATCAAAACTGTTTGTCATTGTTTGCTTTTCTGTCCCTCTCTCTCCCTTTCTCCTACATACTTCCCATTCCTCCATGCGTCTTCTCTTGGCCAATCATCATGAAGGCACATTTTCATCACATCGATGCCATCTATATTGTTTCACATTTAAGCGGTCTTCAAATGCAACCTCCTTGGCTGGCTGTTTTGGCCCCAGTAACATCGCATTTTTTTGTGCCCACTGTCCTCTTTGTGTTAAGCAAAAACCAGCCTTAAAGCCCTCTTTTATCTGTATTGACACTGAAATGTGCAGTTTCTTTTCATTTCGAAAGCAGCCAGCTTCTTCAAAATGAGATGGTCAAAATTCATGTGCATTCAGTTCATTTTGTATCTCTCCCACACACACACATAGATTCACTTATACACACATTTATTGGGCATGGGCACAGGATGGCACAGAGGTCGTGGAGCATCATGTGTTGAAACTGACAGGATTTTTTAAGGTACTTGTCAGTCTGGGATGACTGAGTAGAAAAGCTGCTATCCTGCATCCACACTGTGTGGAAGACAGGAAGATGAAGGGTGGGAGGGGAGAAAGAGGAAAGAATGGAGATTGTAGAACAGAGTGAAGAGCTCAGTGTAACTCAGCACATAAAGGGGAAAGAGGAGATGGAGGAATGGAGTGAGAGGGAGTTGGGAGGAAAGAGGAAGATTAGGGAAGTGCAGGAAAAACTTGAAGGAAGAAGGAGAAGGATGGGTTGATGAAAGATAGACAAATGAAACGCAGATAATGAAGGAGGGAAGGCAAACCTGATGGGAAAAAAAACGGAGAAATTGTGTGTGTGTGTGTGNGTAATGAAAGGAGAGGCAGTGTCATTACAGGCAGGTTTGACTGGACAATGCTAATCAGGAAGGAAGGAAGGAAGGACTTCTTGGTGCCTCTCAACATAAAAATATAATGAAACAAAGCCATTAAAAAATGTTTTGCTGCAAAACCAAATTGTTGTCCCAAAGACAATAATACACGACCAGATCGAAGGGATGAGGCCTTTACTATTTCCACAGATATTTTTTTCACCCTCCTTCATGCTCCTGGACCTCCCATGGCTTCCTTTGCCTCCATTTGCATTCATTTTCATGATTGCTCCACGCTTGTCTCTCCCTCTCCTCGCCTTGCCCTCCTATTACCTGCCTGTCCACTCAGCTTTGCGTCAGTCTAGAGATAGAATTCACGATATTCGCCTCCTTTTCAAAACCACAGGCATGGTTGAGGGGAGCCATAGTCGAAATCATTCAAGTGTGCTCGTTCACTTTTTTAGGGCTTGTCATTTCACAATTCTACCTTTTCTAACGCTGCTGTCGAAGAGGAGAGGATTAATAGGCATCACCTCAGTGCTCTTCAAACCTGCTTTTTCCTTTGCTTTTGAAAATATTAATATAAATCTATTTTTGTGGTGAATTTATGTATTTTAAAGTGTCTTTGAAGGCCAAGAGCACATCAATGACATTTAAACAAATCAAAGAAATGAAAAGTGCTTTTTGAGAGCCACACAAGTGAGATCTTCACAGTCATCTTCAGTTCTCTTTGACACATTCTTCTAAAACAAATGACATACACTGGAGCTATTTTGATACCACTTATTCACTGAAAATTCCAATTTGCAGTTCAATTTTGAGAACGGCTTGGACAGACATTTTTGTCACTTTTAAATAAATACATGAAACATGTACAGTATACTCTCACTATAGGGAATTCACACATTCACCCAGTTATTTCAATCATTTACTTGATGAGGTCTTCCCCCATCCCTGGGTTCTTTTCTGGGTGCTTTGGTTTCTTTCCACAGTCCAGTGACATATAGATGAGGGAAAACAAAACCTCTACATTGTACTTAATTGTGAATCAAATGTGTTTGCCTGAAACCTGAGCAGCGTTCAGCTCTGACCTGTTACAAGTAACTGATGACACTTTACAATAGATTTTTGCATTGTAAGTTTCAAGACAATTTTCCTGTGTTGTTTCTCTTATGAAGACATTAAGTCTACATTAAATAAAGGAAATTGTGTTGTCTTTATCACATACAATCATTAGAATTTTGGAATGGATGTTTTAGCAAAGATGGATGTTTTACATTGTGTCTTATCTTAAAGTAAAGCTCTTATCAGATTGAAAAAGCTTCAGCCACATAGAGGTCCTATTTCTGAAACACTGGAAAGTCAGAAAGGAAAGAAATAAATGCTAATTTATAGAAAATCACCACACAGGCATGGCTCATTTACTTAGTTACACACAAAGATATAGCACAGTTGTATGTATGAGTGCATGAAGCATGCGCACATACTCTAACCTTAACTTAATCATAATTTAGACTATTTGTGACCAGAAAAGCAAGTTTAACCCAAACATGATCCTATAAGAAGTGAGAACTAGCAACAGTGTCTTCACTTTGCAAAATATTCCCACTCCAGAGGTTCAAAACTCAAAGGGGTCCTCACAAAGATAGAAGTACACACACACACACACACACACACACACCTCTTCATTTATGGTGTGTCATATCACTCTGATGTCAGAAAACCTATCAAGGTCTGGCTGTAATGTAAAGTATCTATATGGTATAAAAAATAAAACCACTACCATTATAATATTCATGAGTATTCAGATTCCTCCCTTCCCCCTTTTCTTTTGTCTCCACTCCTCTCCTTTCCTCTCCTCTCCTCTCCTCTCCTGTTCTTCTTGCCTGTACATCTTTTCCTCCCTCTCTTCTCTGCTGAATGAGACTTTCATGTCTCTCCTCCGTAGCTTTTAAATACAGAAAAGATTAATTCCTCCTGTGTTTACAGCAGCATTATATCCCTGCCCCCTTCTTTTAAAGACAATGTTTAAATTTTTAAAACAAGTGTCTTAACCAATTTAACTCTAGATGATTATTCTACAAAAGCACATGGTGCAATAAAAAATGCATCACAACCAGTCTTAGAGAACTTCTTAATGGTTGGGATTAGGGAAGAGAAAAGTATATCTCATTTTCATATGTAATGGGAAGACTTACAAATTTTGGGGTCTGAGAAAAAGATTTAACCGAGATGAGTCAGGAAGGTGCTGTCTGATAGAATTATACAAGGGAACTAAATTTAAAGGGCAGTTTTTGGGACAAATCAATGCTCATTACAAACAGTGTCCTCAAGTAATAAATATACAATCTGTATTACTTAGGATGATGACACATAAGCAGCAGTAAACTGCAATTTGCACTACGCTCAGCTTGCTGCCTATACATCAGGATGCTCTACGCCTTGCTCAGCGCAAGGAGCAGATTTCTGAGCCCCAAAGACAATTAGCTTTGGATATAGCTAATCCTTAGTTGCATTAGCTGCTAACGTAGCATTTCAGTTATGAGTATAGTTTATAAGCTTCTCCTCCATCTTTCTCTGACTTGTTCTGACTTGTCCTATTGTCTTGTGTTGTTCTTGTTACATGTAACTATTCCCTCATTGGTTGCATGTTGAAAAGGCAGCAGACTGGTCATAGTTGTATTTGCTTGTACTTTGAGTGCAGCGGTAGAGTGGAGAACAGCCTGGCCAGTGTGGCCCAAATTTACTGCTGATCATGTGCAAGCAGCTTTAATGAACACATTTTAGTTGAAGAACTGATCTTGTGCTTGAGCACCAAAATTCTCCCAGTGGTTCAAAGAAACTAGATGAGAAAAAAACTGGTATGTCTAGGAGACTGCTGAAACAATTTCTGATATATTAAATCATATCATATAAATAACAAAAGACAGAAATCTGCGAACCATCAGGACATATGATTGAAAACGACTTTGGCACATTATTTAGTGCATGCAGAAATGTTATGCCTGCAGTTTTGCAGACTGTGGGATATTCTGTTGGTCCATTATATGGCATAATCATATAAGTGGAATGTGTTGAATGACTCTGTCTTACATTTCATTGCATAATTACACCCCCTTTCCCAAAGTTACTATCTAAATGTAAAATGCAATCAAACAAATGTGATCCAAAGTGTTTTCAATCACAGCAGGAATGCCAACCATAATTATGTGAAGTGTGTTTGCCATTTTATACAACATGTTTATTTGCTGCAACTCTCGCTCAAATGCTTCCTTTTCTGCTCAGCCTCACAGTGTCTTTTTCCAACAGACAAGCAGACACACCAACACGCACGCACATACAGTACAAAGTACCTACAGTATCTCAGCTTCTTTCTTTCACTCTGTCTCTCCTTATCTGTGGCTTTCTAACAACAAGTCTGCTTGACGTGCGCACATGCACGCACACGCCTTCATCCAGCTGCCCCAGCTGCAGCATCTCTGCACCTCAAACAAGCGTCCGGTTGTTATCGCTCTTCGCCATGCTCGCTGAGCAAAGTTTAAGCTGATTCGGTGACAACCCAAACCTAGCCACCCCAGCATTTCCTTACAGCGAGGCCCCTAATCTGCCAGGCTGGGGCAGAGACAGAGAGTGGTCTGCTCTCTAATTCAACAGAGAAGGGAGGCTTGAAACAGCACAATTAAAAAGATACTGTTGTGTTTACACTTGCTGGCCTGTGTAACTACTGAATGGAGGACATAAACAGCTTAGCTGCAGCCAGTGTAAGTGGCCTGCGTGGGCCTTCTCCCGCTGAATACGAGCAGAGCTGCTGTATTCTGTCACACCACATTTGACAGGAATTTGAAATCTGTTGTATTATGTGCTGCCCACAATAAACCTTGTGTTGTTTGAAAAGCCGGCATTAGACAGCAGAAAACTGGCATCAGACAAGGGAAATAATTTGATTTTGTCTAATCTGGCTTGGGGAGGGGTGGAAATATTGTAATCCTTTCCATACTCTGTGCATGCATGAGCCTGTGTCCATCTGTGTGTGTGTGTGTGTGTGTGTGTGTGCACTTGTATGGGATTGGTGGGATTGTGCACATTTGTTTGCATCTGAGACAGAGGTTTTCAAATACATAATTCTATTTGGTCTTTTGTGTGAAATTGCTGATATTGCCCATTCGCTTTAGGTTGTTTCTCACACTGCAGATAATAACAGGAGGCTGATTTGGTGCTAGAAATCCATTGTACACACACACACACGCGCACACACGTACACACAGTTCCACTTTTGTCCTTACAGCCCATTGTGGCACCATTATAAAAGCTTCTGGTTTTATGAGGAATGCACATGTAAATCCTCATATTCTGTGTGATATCTCTTTTGCATCCTGTTGTCTTTATCTTTGATCACATGTCCTCTGGGAAGCAATGAGTGCTGAGGGCCAGAAAACATGAACAACAGACACATTAGGCCTCTTGTATTTACAATATTCTCGCCCTAAACAATGGAACTGTCAGGGCGATTGTTTTCCCTTGTGTCTCCCGGTGAAGGCTTTGAAAACTGAAAAACAAAAAGTTTCTGTTTCACACGAGCCTGTTCCATCTTTCACCGCCATTGTTGTTCCTCTTTGATAAGAGGCTTGAACAAAACCCCAACCGAATCCCACATGCTTTCATTCATTACAATCCCGGATCATAAAAACTGGCATATTTGGNNNNTTTTTTTTTTTTTTTTTAATGAAAGCTGCTTTACAGTTACTACTGCATAGTTGATAATCAGGTGTGGTGAGAAAGGGGATGATTTGATTCTGTCCTTATTGGTGGAGGGGGTTTGGGGAATGATTGCCAGAGGCACTCACCCGGGGAGAAGAGACAATGAGCAGAGTAGATTGTCTTGTGTATGATGATAAACTAAGAGGCTCATTATTATGGCTGGTTCAGATATGATGCGTGTGCAGCTGATGTGCGGTTTGGTTTCATGTGTTAGTCAGAGCACATTGCATGGACTTTTTCCAGAATCCCTATAATCCTTTTTAGATGCAATGATAACAACTTTGTACATCCAGGAAATAGTCTTACAGCCATACATTACAGCTATATATTGTTTCCCTCTTTCCTTTCTGTTACAGCAATTATATATAGACTGACATTTTTGCACTGACTGTTTTTACAATTATTTAAAACTTTACAGATATTATAGAGTAATTTAAATGTAACTCAGTCTTGAATTTTATTGAACAACCTGGAATCAAATGTTACTAAAAGTCTTGCAGCAGAACATATTTTGCTCCTCAAAACTGGGTTTATATCACAAACTCAAAGTCTGATAAAGCTAAAAATAATAATCACAGCTAACCAGGCAGTATTATTAAGATGTCAAAACAATAAGTGTTACAAATTCAGATACTTGGCTGTCTTGATAATCCTGCTTTAAGGGAAAAAAACAATCCTGCATATCTGGAGAGTTGTGTGACTTATTTACTTGTCCAGCCTCTCTGTGTAGTCTTGTGTACAGTGTTGTCAACAAGATGTTAGCACTCAAAGGGGAAAATAACTGCAAATATAAACATGGTGAGGTACATCTTGAGCTGAAACAAACCTGGCTTTCTGACAGCTTGACAGTCATCTGAGGGTGAAACAGATGCCAAAATCACTGTCTGACTGGCCACACACACACACACACACACACAACAGTCCACAGAGGGGCTAAGCAGGAAAAGAGGCCGTCTCTGGCTGGGCAGCTGTACGGTCAAGCAGAAATATCTGGATGTTTCCCCTCCAGCAAGCTTGCTAGTATCAGTGGTGACAGACAGACTGACAGTCAGACTTTTGCTTTCACACACACACACACACACACACACACACACACACACACACACACACACATACACCACATGCACACAAAATGATCGATGGAGAGATGGCTAGACAAGAGACTGACAGAAAGAGACACGCACATTCTGGAAATTGCATGCAGGCACAGAGAGACAGCTGCAAAGATGCACTAACTCTTGAAGCCTCGTGTTCCCTCCTGACACACACACACACACATACAC